>VMDO01010676.1:48203-70580 GCA_007922755.1 Pedetes capensis | reverse complement strand
AGGCAGTCTGCACAGTGTAGCAAGATCCTGTATAAAAATGAAAAGACATAAAAGGGACTGCCTTGAAGCTCAGCGGTAGAGCACTTGCCTTCCATGTGTAAGACCCTGGGTTCACCTCACTAATAATGAAAAGAGGAGAAGAAGGAGAAGAAGAAGAAGAAGAAGAAGAAGAAGAAGAAGAAGAAGAAGAAGAAGAAGAAGAAGAAGAAGAGGAGGGAGGGGGAGGGGGAGGGGGAGGGAAACTTTTTCGCTGTACTTCACTGTACTAGGGCCTTGCACATGCTAGACAAGTGTACTACTACTGAACTGCACCTCCAGCCTCTTTTTACTTTTTTAATTTTGAAACTCTGGCCTTGAACGTTCGATCTTCCCACCTTAGCATACAGAGTCGCCGGGATACACGCCTGTGGATAGCATCTGGTGAACAATTATATATTTTTAAAACATTCCTTTAATGTGGAACACATTGGTTTTATTGCACTGGTGGATCTATGGGATTGAGCATTCAGTTACTGCAGGGCTAAGAATAAGAACACATATGCAATTAGTGTAGGAAGAAGAATTTGTAGTTTTCAGGCAAAGAAATGATTGTTAAGATCCTCAAATCCAGACCAAGTCAGATATGTTGGTGCATGCCTATAATTCCAGCACTGGGGAGGCTGAAGCAGGAGGACTGGCAAGTTTCAGGCCAGCCTAGATAATAAGTTCCAGGACAGCCTGGACTACATAGCTAGACCATGTCTCAAAAAACAAATCAAAAAATAAAAACAAAAACAAAACAAACAAGATCCCTAGATACCCTTCATTCTTCTTGTTTTTAAGTGCCATTGAGTTGGGTCTGACTCATAGTGACCCTATGTACAATAGAACAAAACACTTTCCAACACTGTGACATGCCTGGCACTATGTCAGTGCTTCTCTGCTATTCATAGTGTTTTCAATGGCTGATTATTTTCAGGATTGTTTCAGAAATGGACTACAAGATTCTTCTTCCATTATTGAGGTGGTTGGGATCAAACCCACAACCTCAGAGAGTGTAGAGCAGTACTCTACCAACTGAGCTAATCCCAGCCCATTCCCCCCTCATTCTTAAGCACATCAAACTCAAAGGCCTTTCCAAGAGTTAAGACGTAGGAATTCTCCTTCATCTTCCCACACTGCAAACAGGTTTACTTTATCTTACAAACTTCAAAAGCATATCCTTCCTTAGAAGGAGGGCTGGAGCTTGAGGAAGGGTGATTATGCCTAGAGAAAATGCAGGGCCAAGGAAGAGAGAAGGCAAACAGAAATAACACCTACTGGGAACAACTGGGTAAATGCTTGCCTTCTATTGTTTCCAGGAGCAAGAAAGGACACAAACCCAAAGGTCTTAAATAACGATAAGGTGGTTTGTCCAGATGTCCCAGGAATGCTATGCATTGTTTCTTCTTTGTTATAGATTATGGACTGGCCCTAAGCAGGGACCAGGAGGAAGTGGGATGTGCAGCAAACTAGACTAAAGCAGGAGATGTGGTAGATGGTTTGAGATGGAAGTCCTGTATTTCTCTCATTCCGTCCTTCAGCTAAGTAGTGGCACATGCACTTGGCCTTGGGCTGTTTTCTGAGACTCAGTCTACCTTTCCAAACTAAATCTCATGTTGGTTTGAATTTTTCCCACTATACATGCCCTCACTCACTGTTGGTTTCAACCATGTAAGAAGATGTAAATACAAAGTAAAAAAATACATCCAGCCATGTAATTATATCACTAATTACAATAGTCAGTAGGCATATTAAATATTTTTATCCTTGATGTGGTCAAATACCTGAGAACAACTTAAGGAGGAAGGGTTTGTTTTGGCTCACAGTTTCAGTCCGTAGGTACTTGGCCACATACACCTAGGCAAAACATCATGGTTGCCATAGCATGTGGTGCAGAAGCTTCCTCACAGTGGACAGGAGGAAGAGAAAAGAAAATGATGGTGCTTTGCTTGCCTTCTCCTTATTTTCCCTTTTGTTCTGTCCTACTCCTCAGCCCATGGGATGGTGCTGCCATATTCAGGTTGGGTCTTCCAGCCACCTGAGTTAATCCTCTATAGAAGCACCCACACAGACACACCTAGAGGTGTTTCACCATCTCCCAGGAGATTGTGAGTCCAGTCAAGTCACAATCAAAACCAATCATCAGCTGTGACTCATGCCTGTTATCCCAGCCTCTCAGGAGATGGAGGCAAGAGAGTCACAAGTTTGAAGGCAGCCTGAGCTACATAGTTAATTCAAGTCCAGTCTGAGCAATTTAGCAAGAGGCTGTTTCAAAATAAAAATAAAAAAGGGATGAGGGTGTAGCTCAGTGGTAGAGTGCTTGCCAGCAAATGCTGGTTCCCTTCCTTACTACTTCAAAAAAATGAAAACAAACAAAATAAACAAAACAAAACCATCCAACCTCACAGCAGGCCAAAAACAAAAAATCCAAGATGTATCTTAAGCTACATAGACAGGTGACCAGACAGCACACATGAATGGGTATGATTCTGGCAAAACAAGATGAATGCCCACTCAAGCACGATACATGGGGAAATAAAGACAATATGTACAGCTAACTCCTTCCTTAAATTAAGCACTGACCATGTGGAAGGGCATAAGATGTTGAAGTAGAAGTTCATGTTAATGACTTGATCATGTTTATATACAAATAGAAAAGGCATACCTTTTATTTAAAAATATTAATGCTTGGCTTGGGATGGAGGCAGGAGAACCATCTCAAAAAACAAACAAACAAACAAAAAACCCAAAGGGGATTTTTAAATAAAGCTATTTATAGAAGACAGGTGTTGTAACACTTAAAAACTTAATAGAAAGCCACAGCTTTATTCCTTTTACACATACCTGACAATTCTTTCTCCTTGGCATTTGCTCCTTCTGCTTGATTTTGAAATAGTGTATATATCAGCCTGTAAAAGCACATTGTCAATGGCCAAGTAAATGGCATAGATAGTCCTTGCTTCAGAAAACCAGAGAAATGAGAGAGGTTATTTCAAGTTAAATTGATCATAAATGGCTGTTTGAAACATTACAAAGTAAGCTGAGTCTTCCATAGTCCAAGATTTTCAGATTTAAAAAAGCGTGTATCTTTTCCATATAAGAAATAAAGCAGAAAATACTTCATAAGGTCTAAATTAATCAGGCTTAAACATAAAATTGAATAGCATAAACTTAGGTAATATAAGGAATTTATTCTTTCATGCATTTAAAATATCTTCCCAGAGGATATACTGTATGTGAGATATGGTATGATCTATGGAATTTCACATGAAAACGAGAAAAGTTGAAGAAATGACTATGGAATACTCTGCAGAAAAATTAAACGGGGCTAGATTTAGTACGCCAAAGCCAGATGTCTCCCATATGAAAAAGCAGAGAAAAGATTTGTAAATCCATTGTCATCCCAAGCCTCAACAGGATAAGAAACTTGAGTCACTGACAAAAACAAACTGCTTTGAGGTCAGGGGCATCTTTACAGAGTATAAGTGGAAATACCAATGTTGCAGGTGACTTTGGAAATGTATGAATGATTCCTTTTTTTCAAAATCATAGAATCTGGTTCTTTACACACTATACTTCCTCTAATGCACATCATTCTCTACCTTAGTGGGAACACTCTTGTCATGTTCAGAGAATTTCCTAGATCATGATTATGTCCTTCCACCCTCTCTCCCAGTAGTAGAAGTTATACTTGTCCTTTTACCAAGTCTCTTTCTGTTAGACTTAGATGCAGGAATTGGGCTACAGCAACATTCCTCTGCACATGTATTTGATTTTATTTGAAAGAAAGCCATATGATGAAGCATGTATCACGGGGAATTTTGGTACATCCAGTGGTGAAGCCTTCTGATTTGAGGGAGCATTTAGAGAGTTTCTGTCATCCAATGCCAACATAGTCAAAGTGAGCTTTGGGGCCAAAAGACAGCATGGGTCAGGCCTTGGATGCAGGGACACCAATGGTGAATCTGAGGGTTGTTCCTGGATGCAGACAGTCAGGGCTGGCCACATGAAAATTCTGAAATGGAACTAAGACCAAAATAAATTTTAAAAAATACTGATTTGTTTTTGCTTAAACTTGTTAGAGTAGACTCTTTCTGGTAACTATAACATCTAACATATGTTCCCAAGGAGTTTTATAACTGGTCCAAGATCAATTCCCTATGTAAAACCTGGGCAATCTCTCAGTTTCCTTGATAATAATCATTTCATTCATTCGACTTTGATGCTTCCGTCATATCACAACAAAAAGAGACAGAGATTCTGATCACTTACTGAGCACTGCAAACTTGGAATGTTTTCCCCAGAAGCAACGTGAGTGGTCAGATGGTATCAAGAGGATATATAAAAAGGTGTGTGTGAGAGGGGTAGACGGATATTTTACAGTTACGTATCCTTGTACTTGAATCCTGAGATTGACATTTAAGAAAGGAAAATATGAAACCCAGTAAATTTTACCCTAATGTAAAAAATTACTAGTAAAATAAATAGATGAATAAATAAGTAAATAAATAAGTAAATAAATAAATAAAAAGAAAAGCAAAATTTTAGGGTTTTTTTGAACAAGTTAATTATTTCCTGGGCTTAGCTTACAGCCCTGTAAAACAGAACAATACCAATACCCCTTAGAGTTCTAAGAATTAGAGGATTTTTTTTTGTGTGTGTGTGGTTTAGTACATTACTTAGCTCAACACAAATCCTTAGTAAATGGTACACTTTATAACTTCATAGGGGCTGGGATTTAGCTCGGTTGGTAGAGCTCTGCAATGCAGTCTCTGAGGTCCCAAGTTCAATTCCTAGCACCGCAAAAACAGGAGAAGGACCTGGCAATCCACTCCCAAGGCAATCCCAAAACAATCAGCCATTGAAAACCCTATGAGTGTCGCTATGAGTTGGATACCAACTCGACAGCACCTAACAGGCATAACTTCATAAGTAAAGATATACATTGGTGTAAAGGATATTTCTGAGCACCAGAGCTCTTGAGCATAAGACAGACTTTTCAGATAATGACAACATCCATTCATTGGAGGTAAACATAACCACAGCAATCTTCAGCAAAAGGTTTTATAAAAGGAATTGTAATTTCAGGTGGAGATGGGGCCAGTTGACATCAAGTCCATTACATTTTGAATTTATGTATAATTCTAAGATAGAAACAAAACTTAGATATTTGATCAAGTTGCATTAAGTGTTTCCTATGAGGATCAAAAGCATATTTCACCTGCATGGATGGATAATAGAGCAGAAAAAAATATCCCATCATTTTTCCTCTGGAATATTTCAACAGCAAATATTACCACTAATATGCTTCCTGCAATGTGAGCCGCTTGAAAAATCAGGTTTTAGAGAAGCCTCATGCTCATGTCTTGTGGGAGATCCTCTGACATGACCCATCTTCTTCAAAGTCACAGGCTTCCTGTTAATGCTATAACTTGAAGAAACGTGATCTTTATGAAACAAAACTGTATGCTTCACTTAAAACATATATATGCCATTTATAAGACTGCTCTCTGCCGGGCATGGTGTCACGTACCTATAATCCTAGCAATTTGGGAGACAGAGGCAGGAGAATCTCAAGCTCGAGACCAGAGGCAGTCTGCATAATTTGCCAAGACACTGTCTCCAAAAGTAAAAAAATGGCCTGGGGGTACAGCACAGTGGTACAGCACTTACAAAGCATGCAAGCTAGAGGTCCTGGGTTCAACCCTCACTACCATTAAAAAAAAAGAAAGAAAGAAAAAATGGCTGCTCTGTTGTTGAAAATATAAATCTATCCTTGGAGAATTACATCCTTGACAAAATAGAGTTTGCACGTAAACACTTTTTGATGTGTAAAGGGAATTGAAAATGATAGAAGTAAGTAATCATGGAAATATGTGAACTAACCATACAACAATGGGAAAACACAGAATGTATGGTCAGAAAACCTTAATTTAATTGATTACGTTAAAAGATATATTTTAAAAAATAATAAAATCATAATTCCCATAAAGGTATGAAAATGAACAGGGATCTGTGGATATGGCTCAGTGGTTGGGTATTTATCTAGCATGTGGTAGGCCATGGGAGTTAATTCCCAGCAAAAACAATAAACAAACAAACAAACAAGTAAATAAAAAATACAATGAAAAGGAAATATATAAAAAGAAAAATGAACAGGGTTTAGGATTTTATTTTACTCACAAATGAGAAAACTGGTAAAATATTATGACCAATTCAAAGCAGAATCCAAATAGACATGATTAGAAATGAGGAATAATGAAATTAACATGCAAAAGTTAGAGACAAACCTGGGATCTTCCATGGGAAAGAGAAGGCACTTCGAGCTCCACTGGATAGAATTTGTGAGTGTAAAGATAAGAGTTATATGTATTTCCATTCATTATCTACAACTGGCCACATCATAAAATCAACAACCAAAATCTCCCTACAGTGAAATCCTGGATGCTGCGCTTTAGACCCAGCATAGTTATCCACTAAAGCAGACTTTTTTCTCCATTTCTCATGTCCTTATTAGATTGCTATCATCTGGTCCCATCTCCATCTGCTATTTCAATTCCCTCTATAAAATCCTTTGCAGATAATTACCCAGTTTTGTTAAAAGATCTTCAATAAGGAAATAAACTCATGTAGTAAGGATATCCTTAACTTAAAAAAAATCTGATGAGCTTCAGTTTTCATTTATAAATTCCACTGTGGAGGGTGAAGGGAATCTCATGAGACAATGTATACAGGACACTCAGCTCATGGCTCAATACCCCTGCAAAAACTATTCAATAATCCATCATGAGCTCCTCCGTATTATACAGTTTCTACAGTTTTGTGTAAACTCTGAAGGGGGAAAGTAGAATGAACATCAAGCATATGGTCTGTTAAGCCAACAATAAAAAGAATACTGTTACACTAGTGTGTATGAAACACAAATAATCTTAGTCTGGGTAAAAGAAGCCCATCACAAAGCCCGTCCACTGATGTGATGTTACAGGAAAAGGAAAATCTATAGTGAAGTAATAGATAAGTAATTGTCAGGGGTCAAGGTGTGGGGGAAGGGGCTTTATGGAAATATGGGTGGAGAATTTTCAAGCTTATGGAAATATTCTATATTGTATTTGGGGTGACATGCATTTGTCATTCTCACTGAAATGTTCACTTAAAACTTGGTGAATTTTATTGAATATAAATTTGATCTGAACTAAGCAAAAAGAAAAAAAGAGAGAAAGAAAAAGAAAAGAAAAAACAAAAACCATGATTTGGGTGTTTTTTGAGCTAGGAGTAAATGCAGCTTGTAAGAGTCTCTTTTCTCATTTTGTCTACTCAGGAAAGTTTACATCAAAATCTTGTTTAGGGGTCATCAATTCACCACCAATTACCCCACTTTTGTAAAATTGGATTTAGTTAAATTAGATTTGATCTTGGGCAACTAATTTTTCTCAGGCCCTTGATTACACCCAATAGTAAAAGAAAACAGAATTTCATTACTGCTTGGGCTTCTGACCTTCTGTTCTCAATGAACATATTAAGGATAAAGCTCATTAAGCCATCTAACATTCTCCTCAATAAAGTTAGTTACTTTGTTGCTGAGTAATATTCCATTGTGTATATACACCACGATTTTTCAATCCATCCCTCTGTTGAAATTATGTCATTTGCAGCAAAATGGATGAAACTGGAGGACATCATCTTAAGTGAACTAACCCACTCTTAAAAAGAGAAATACCATATGTTCTCACTTATAAATGGGAGCTGAATCTAACTTAAAGGAAAGAAAAAAACTGTACATATGTAGATTTATAAAAAATGAATAATCTTGCTTATCTAAGAAGGGAAAATATAAGCAGAGTAGAAAGACAAGAGAGAGGGGGTTAGTGAGTGGGAGAAGAGAGGAAATAAAATAGAGGTGCTAAGGAGGAAAGGAAAATATCAAAAATATGTGATGCAACTATATGAATACATGGGAAAAATAGGTAAATAAAAAATTAATGAGAATATAACCCATGATTGCATACAATTTTTAGTACATATTAATTAAGATTCCTACTTTTTTCTCTCTTCTTTCCATCTCTAGTTTAAATGCTTCTATAAAATATGTAAGTGAATAAATGAGCAAGCAATTGTACTGTAATTGTGCATGCTGAATAGAGTAAAAGACTTATTACTCTGTACCCTAGCAACATTTATTAAGAAAAATAATTTGGCTACTTTGTCAATAAGGAGAAGGTAAATCCATGTGGCTGAGTTCCTTCTGAATAAACAAATATAGCCTGTGTAAAAGTGTGTGTTTTGTGGTTGTTTTCTTATGTTGATTTTCAAATTATTAATGTTTTCTTTCTGCGTGTAACCAAAATGACTAAGAAAGAGTTTCAGTAATCAGTTTTGAAGCAACAGCTTAGGTCATCTTGATACTACTATCCTGTGTTTAAGTTGCAAGACTATTCCTACAGAGCTTCTTTTTCATTTTGAGAGGCAAACTCTCCTAGTTGGTTATTAGAAGCAACTGTCTTTGAGTTCATCCCAGGTGCAAAAGACAGATGAAGACTCGATCTGACAACATTTCCATTTCCTCAGTAAGGATCACTTATGAAGTGCCTTTAATCATTTATGAGTATGTTTCATTTGCTGTTTGCTGCAAACAGTTTGACTCTGCTGAGTTTGACAGCTTTCCGACATTCTGCAAACAGCTGCAATAATAGCCTTGGCAATGTCATTTACAAATGAGGCACAGGCGGTAGGAAAAAGGCGACTGATCACACTAAGTAATATGATAATGGAATGGCAAGTGGTACAGAAAACAAAATAGAAATGAGATTGCATCACACGGAGGAGAGATGAATTCCTCGACAAAGGAATGAACTGCTGAAGTACATCATTTTTAATCATGTAAACACCTTCTTCACCACGTTTTCCAAAGTGAGGGCTCTGAAGAGTATGGGATACTTTCTCCTATTACTGCTGAGACTAAGTCCCATTGTTGATTATAAATATTTCATATTACACAGTTTTTTGAAAATGTGTCCACAATTCTATATCCTACTACCTACCATAGTGGTAGGTATATATTTCATGTAATAAATACACTTCTGACCATATCCCTGTTATCCACTCTCTTTAGGTCAGTCAACAGGCTTGCTATATGTGCGTGTGTGTGTGTGTATGTGTGTGTGTGTGTGTGTTAATATATTTTTATTTTTATTGTTTTTAGGTGCTGTAGAGTCATGTCCAACTCAGCATCCCTCATGGTTTTCAATGGCCGATTGTTTTGTGATTGCCTTGGGAGTGGATTGCCACATCTTACTCCCATTTTTGCAAGGCTGGGAATTGAATCTGGGATCTCAGAGACTGCAGAGCCGCACTCTACCAACTGAGCTAAATCCCAGCCCATATGCATATATATATATATATATATATATATGCATATATATGAGTTTCTTAAATAAACATTGTTGTTGTTGTTGTTAGGTGCCGTTGAGTCGGTATCCAACTCAGCGACCCTCATAGGGTTTTCAATGGCTGACTATTTTGGGATTGCCTTGGGAGTGGATTGCCAGGTCCTTCTCCCATTTTTGCAGTGCTGGGAATTGAACTCAGGACCTCAGAGACTGCAGCGCAGCGCTCTACCCACTGAGCCAAATCCCAGCCCTAAATAAACATAGATGTATGTATATATATATATATATATATATATGTGTGTGTGTGTGTGTGTGTGTGTGTGTGTGTTTGTGCATGCATGCATGCAGGTAAATAGATGTGAAACACAAGCATACATGGTGTGGTTTTGTAAGTCTGAGATATGATGGACATATCTTCTTAATATTAATGAGTTTGAAAGAAGATGCTTAAGTTATTTTTAAAAATTTGTTTGAAGGATTAGCCCACATCATTCATAAAGACCATCATAATAAATGCTTTTGAAATATCAAGATTTATTCACATGTAATAATTTCTAAATACTTACTTTTGAGGAGTTTAGATTCACAGAAAAATTGAAAGGAAGATTCCCTATATTCTCTGTCCCACATATGCACAGCCTCTTTCATCTTCTTAGCAATCAATGAAACTATATTGCCACATCATTATCACCTTATCTATAATTTACATTGGGGCTTATTCTTGGTGTTATATATGCTATGGATTTGACAAATGTACCATGATATATGTCCACCATACTGAATCACACAGGATGGTTGCAGGGCCCTAAAAAGCTGGTGTTCTCTCTTACCAAGCTCCTACTTCCCTCTGACTCCTGAAAATGAATGGTAATTATACTATCTTCATAATTTATATTTTCATAGAGTTGGGACCATGCTGTATGCAGCCCTTTCAGATTGGTTTCTTTCACTTGTTGTTGCTGTTGTTGGTGCCATCAAGTCAGTATCCAACTCAAAGCAACCCTAGGTACAACAGGAAAATCTCCATTATTAGTGTTTCTCTGCTATTTGTAGGATTTTCAATGACTTCTTTCACTTAGTAAGATGCATTTAATATTCTCCCATGTCTTTTCATGGCTCAACAGCTAATTTTTGTCAATACTGAATAATATTCCTTTGTCTGGGTATAGTACAGTTTGTCAGTTCTAACATATGCATACCTACTGAAGAATATCTTCATTGCTTACAAGTTTGGTTAATGATGAAGAAAACTTTTAGGAACATGTCTGTGGAGAATTCTGTGTAGTAATGTCTTCATTGCCTTTGGGTAAATATCAAGGAGCACAATTTCTGGGTCACATGGTAAATAACATGCCTTTTTAATATTGTTTTAGTCATGTAATGGGTTGGAGTTTAGTTCAGTTGGTAGAGTGCTTCTTTGCACTCTCCGAGGACCTGGGTTCGATCCCCAGCACTGCAAAAACAGAAGGACTGAGCAATCCATTCCAGAAGCAATCTTGAAACAATCAGCCATGGAAAACTCTGTGAGGGTCACTAGAATCGGACTTGCCTTGATGGCACATAACAACAACACATAATTTCTCCTATTTTTATTTTTTTTCTCTTCATATTATGTGTTTGAAAGCTGCATTCTATTAAACTCAGCATTTGATAATACTGTATTAAATTAACAAAATCAGCTTTACCTTCACATGGAAAATACATTTCCAGTATCTGAAGGTTTGATATAGCTTTTAACTCTCTAGGTCTAATCATGGATAATTATTCTAAATAACACGACACACATACACACACATGCAAATACACAAACACATGCACACACACATATTGGCAACTCCTTGGACATATTTATTACACAAGAATATATAATAATTGAAAATGGGAAGGAACGTTAAAAATTACAATGATTTAATAAATGATATGTCAATATATAAAATATTTAAGTACTACCCAGGTGACCATAAAATGCTATTTTGGTAACCATATGAAAACATTCTGGAGTATAATACTTTCTGCCAAAGACCATTCTGATTTTATCCTGTTGTTCTACCATTATGTATTTCCATTATGTTTTTTTTATTAATAGCACCATTTGCTGAGTGCTGACTACTATGTACTAGGTAGCAATCTGAGTTTTAATATATCATTTCACCAAATGGTCACAACTCTATGTGGTAGATACATTATACCCATTTATAGCAGAAAACAACAAAGGTATTGTGTAGGGAGAAATCGGGAGGAAACTGGCAAAAACCCCAAACTGGGGAAAACGGCTAAATCTAGGGAAAATGAAGGTAACTTGGTTGGACATTTGTATAAAACCCTTCACAAAAATCCTCCAAACCTGATTGGGCAATTGGACTCAAAGCTGATTGGCTCAGGCAATTCCATGGGAGAGCTTCATAAAGAGCTGCACTGTGGCAGCTTGACCCTTTTCCATCTGGACCATCAGCAAGCAAAGATTCCCTTTTGGCCCAGATCTTCGACCACCAACAAGGGAAGACCCCATTCTTGCCCAGACCACCGATGAGGAAACAGCTTTCCCGCTCTCTCGCCTAGACCTTCGGTGAGGAAACAAAGCTCTCCTGCCACAAACATCAACAAGGAAAGAACCTGCTCTCTGTCTGATCACCGAGGAAGTAAGAACTGTCTCCTTGTGACCACCGAGACCACCAACACCACCAACACAGGTGTTTGCCCCTGGAAGGCAAAAGCGCCCGAGGCTTTTCCTTTCTCCCATCTCTGCCCACGTGCCCAGGACCACAAGAGTCCGAGCCCCTCTCCCAAGGGTCCAGAGTGAATTGTGTTTAGTATTTGTGTGCACATGGGCACTGCCCATCCCAACATCCAGGCCAGACCAGGAGGTACATGCTCCACAATATTGGGCATTAAATAACTTGCTCAAGTTTATGCTTTTATTAGGAAGTTGGCCTGGGAATTGAACTGAGACTATTTGAATCATTGTCTTTAACCTTACTCCTCCACACTACATATAATCTGATTGTCATATTATAGATTTTAGATCCTGCATCAATTGATGTTTAAATAAGATGGTGTTAAAAGAAAAAATAATAAAGATTTGTCTTAATTACAGTGTGTAGAAAACATCTAAAATACAAAGTCATTGATAAACCAGATATCCCTACTACTGTTTGCAACATGTCTGTAAAACAGCAAATATTAGTAAGAATTAAAGTTAGATAATGTGCAATAAGGAAAACCACTGTCTCAAATATGTGCCAGAATGGACCATTTTCTTTATTCAAATTGTTTTTATACTGTTTTATCATCTGTTCATAAGAACTATGGAAATACTGAATCTTTCAGACCCAATTAGCAGAACTTTTTGTAAGTAAATGTGTTGATAGCACTGAAATTCTTAACAGATTTGTTCTTTTACATAATTAAGAAAAGATATTTTCACTTACCTTGAAGATGTATTTTTAATTTTTTTCTAAATTTTCTACTTTTACTTTTCTAAATTCTTAAAAATAAGGTGAGTTGGTAGCCTAGTATTATGAGTGGGGCTGCATCTACTTCACTAATGACATCCATAGGGAACAGCACACATCTAGTGTCAGATGGAATTTTAATAAAAATTTATAATTAATTTACTAATTACAAGACAATTGAAATCTTATCACAATGTATGTAAATTCCCCTGACCTTGAAGTGAAATATCTGCAGCCACACAAGATGTTTCTTGGTAGAAGAGTTGACTGGCTGCATAACACTGGCTCTCAGATAGAGGGGAAGCCTCCAAAGTCAGCCAGAGCTTGGTAAGCCTTCCTGTGCTTCTCAGCCTTGGATCCTTCATCTATCAGATGAGGCAGATGCCTCCGTCATTTCCTGAGCAGCAGCAGATGAAGTCTGGAAACACCATCCCTCATGGAGTCTTTGGCACCCAAAGCAGCCCCATAGCAGCTCATCTTCTTCTCCAACACTGTGGGATGCTGGTGCCTACACACACTCCTGTGAGGCAAGCTGGAGATGTGCCAGAGTGAAGTAAGGAAATGAAAGAAAAACGGCTCTTAAATGAAGGTATGATTAAAGATGAGAGAAGACATTCAAAATGAGTGCTGTCCTCCTGTTGTGGAGCAGAAGAAATAGTAGCTTTCTAAACACAGGCCTGGACCTCCAGCATAAAGATTGCCTTGCAACGGGGTGCTCCTGTCTGGCCATGGTTTTTGATAAGCTGCCTTCCCTTACAAATGTACCAAATGCCTTTCTGAGTTTCTTTACTTAGGCAAGTGCTTCATCTATAGAATCTTCAAAAAAATGTCATCCTTCATGGCAATATTACGCCATTCACTACATAACTCTGAAGTGCTTTAAAAATAGTAAGTATACCCTAAATTTTAAGAAATATTAATTGCAATTACAGTGGTTGTAATTGGAATCAATATTTAAATATAGAAGGAAACAATCATAATTATAAACTACTTCCATCTACTAGTCTCCATTGCCAAGATATGTGCAACAATATTATATGACAATAAAAGTTAAAAATGAAGAACTCAGACAAGTTGAGGGAATGAGTTGCCCTATTTCACACAGAGAACAAGCAGTGGATTGGGGTGGCAGGTGGAAATATAGAGTCTCAAGCTCTGTGTCTCTCATCTAACCCATTTGTTTCTTTTATAGTTCTTTATAAGTCAGCAGGTATTTCCTAGGAAGTATCTTTCCTGAAGGGCACCCAATAAGCAACAAAGTGAGCCCAATCAAGGCATCCCCTGAGCCAGTTTGAGTAAATAGAGTTGTATGATCAGACTTGACTTTATTGGTCTTCTGTTTCTCTATCTGTCTAATAGAGAAAATTTCTTCTTCTCTACCTACTCCACAGAAATAATATTGGGTAAAGATTTAAAAATGTAAGAAATGTTTGAAAATAGTATGGATAACATAACATATCATAGCATGATGTAGCATAAAAGGAATCACAATCATGTGTTGCAATCACCAACTGTGTCATGGAATGAGGACACTGGTAGGACATGTGGAATTCTTCCTTTGCCAGGGTATCTTGTCCAGGAAACGAATACAAATAAGGGTTGATATTCTCAGTCTTCATTCCTTTGTTTGGTATTTTATTTGTGGAAGGTCATTGTATTTTCCTTTTTTTTTTTTCAAAAGATAATAGTCAAAGGAAGCTAGAACCCACAATAAACTGGAGAAAGCAGAACTTCAAATAAGCCAACAAACAATAAATAAACTAACCTATTACTTGACTGACTCCCCCAAAAAAGAGATTCATTAATGTCTTATCAGATAATGTACATTTTTTCCCTTTTTGATTTGAATTTCAAATATCATGACCATATAGGTAGGCAAATGTGAAAGAAGAACTTTTGGATAATCAAAACTGTGTTTATTAATAACATAAACCACAATGAGATAGTAAGGAAAATCATAGAATATATTATTAACTAATGAGTGTATTATTATGAGCAATAATCACACTATTCCTCAGCTTATGCCTTGGAGTCTTCTTGTGGAAAGTCAGTATTCTTGACTGTGTAGCTACTTGTTAGTGTTACATTAAAGAAGTATTTTGCAATTTGTGTTCCACTAACAGTATTTTTTTAACTCTCTGACCTCAGCTATTGCATATAATATATCCTTATATAACAAGTAAAATTTTAAGGCCCCCAAATAAATGTATTTGATGCATTTCTCATTGTATCTTTAAGACTACTGCTCTGTTGGTTTTAAGTCCTGCCAGAAGTACTTAAACCCAAAATAGCTATTTACACAAACAATACATATGCATATAAATAGCTAACATGGGAATGATAGTAATCCCACATTAGCCTCCAATTCCATTTACATTTCAGTTTTAGGAGCAAATGGTAGGCAGTTGAGGATTGCAATCCACATATAGAAATGTGAAGAATATTACATAAAATTATAATTACATGGCTTGAGAAATGTCTTTACCCTGCATTTAGGGAAATTATGGGATGCTGCAGGTGATTATCAGTTTATGATCTGAACCTACAATCTGTCTCCTTGTGATCTTGCATTCTCTGGGCAGCATGGAATTTAGACAATAAGAAGGGTAGTGAAAAAGAACTGCTGAGTTGTCAAAATAGAAAAGTGGTAGATTTTCAAGGACAACAAAATTAAGAAGTATTAAGTATCGTGCCGGGTGCAGTGGTGCACGCCTGTAATCCCAGCGGCTTGGAAGGCGGAGGCAGGAGGATCGCAAGTTCGAGACCAGAGGCAGTCTGCGTAATTTAGCAAGACCCTGTCTCAAAAAGTAAAAAAAAAAAAAAAAATGGGCTGGGGGTGCAGCTCAGTGGTCCAGCACTTGCAGAGCATGCAGGTGTGAGGCCCTGGGTTCAACCCCCAGTACCGCAAAAAAAAAAAAAAAAAAGAAGTATTAAGTATCCATTTGATTATTATCTCTGTTTAACTTTCTCCCATGGTGTCAAAGAATGCAATAAAACATACCTGAAAGTATTTAAAACAATTAAAACATATATAAAAAGCATTCTGCTTATTTTTAAAACTAATGCAAACACAGATCATCCACTAAAAGACATAATAAAGTATACATATCATTTTCTATTCATGTCTTAGCATTATGAGGGGGAAAATATTAAAATAAAATAAAGCAAGCTTTAATCCAAAAACTTGAATTCAAATTTTATATTTCTATGTGTTAGGAATAACTACTATCAAAGATTCTGCTTTTCAGCATTTGGAGGTGACTGTTTCAGAGTAAAGGCACCTAAGCTAAGTGCTGAGCATATAATTATGTTTGTCAATAGCCGAGAACTGAACCTTTGAAATAAAGCACATGGAAAAGTTTCAGTCGCCCAAAAGTAGGAAAATGCGTACCATTTGTCAACATCTATGTTGTGTTTTAAATATCTCATCTCATTCTTTTTTTTTACTGTCCTATTTGATGCTTCCATTTCAAATTTCATACAGACTTAATTTAATTCATTGTCACTGAATAAAATAATATTTATCCAAATCTCTTATTGCTGGGGTTGAGTTCAGTTGGAAGACGGCTGCTCTGCACTCCCTGAGGCCCAGGGTTCAATCCTCAGCACCACAAAAATTGGGAGAAAGACCTGGCAGCCCACTCCCAAAACAATCCCCAAACAATTAGCCACTGACAACCCTATGAATAGCAGAGAAGCATGAAATAGTACCAGGCATGGCACAATGTTGGGTATTGCTTTCTTTTGTGGTACGTAGGGTCACTATGAGTCAGACACAACTGGATAGCACCTATCAACAACAATTACTAGTAATATTACTAAAGTGGTTAATGATATAACAATATAACATTTTGAGAGGAGTTGGGGGTTGAACTCAGGGCCTCACATATATTTTTGCAATTGCTCTGCAGCTTTAGGCTGTACTCCTAGCACATTTTTTTATGTTCAGTCAAGGTCCCACTTACACAGTCTGACTCTGGCCTCAAGCTAATGATCCCCCTTCCTCTGCCTCCTAAGTCACTGGGACTATAGTTGTTCTCCACCACACTTGGCTAATATAGCATATTTTATAGCACAGAACAACATAACAACAGAGCATAGAGATCAAAAGAATGCATGTTGAAGGCAGGTTTCCCTGAATTCAAATGCCATCTCTGATCTATGTAATCTTGAATGAATTACTAATTCTGTTGGACCCTCAGTAACCTCCTTTGTGATAAATGTAAGTACTTAACTCAGAGGAATTGTGGCATGGCATAAAAGATATCATTTAAGAAGGAAGCAAAAAGTTATTAAAAAGTGAAGAAAAATAGAAAAGACCAAATTACATGTCAAAAGAGACTCTGGAACTTGCCCTTGAATGTCGAGCAGCCAAAGTAAAAGGAAGATATGATGAAGTTAAGGAACTAAACAAAAAATTTCAAAAGGCAGCCTGAGAAGACAAAAACAAATATTATAATGATATGTGCAAAGAGCTGGAGTTAGAAAACCAAAAGAGAACATGCTCTGTGTTTCTCAAGCTTAAGGAATTGAAGAAAAATATCAAGCCTCAAGTGGCAGTAGTGAAAGTTTCTACAGGGAAAATGTTAACCAATGCAGGAAACATCAAAAGAAGATGGGAGGAATAAGCAGAGTCATTATACAAAAAAGAATTGGTCAATTACCAACCATTCCAAGAGGTTGCATGTGCAACCAATACTACTGCAGGACAAAGTGGAAGCCACCTTGAAGGAACTAGCAAAGCACAAGCTTCCAGCAATTGACGAGATACAAATAGAGATGTTTCAACAAACATGCAGCACTGGAGGTATTAACATATTTATGCCAACAGATTTGGAAAACAGCTACTTGGCCAACTGACTGGAAGATATCCATATTTGTGCCTATTCCCAAGAAAGGGGATCCAACCAAATGTGTGAACTATTGGACAATGTCATTAATATCACATGCAAGCAAAATTTTACTACAGATCATTCAAAAGTGACTGTCGCAATATATAGACAGAAAATTACTGGAAAATCAACAGGGATTCAGAAGATGGTGGGGAACCAAGAACATCATTGCTGATGTCAGATGGATATTAACTGAAAGCAGAGAATATTAGAAAGATGTCTCTCTGTTTTATTGACTATACAAAGGCACTTGACTGTGTGGATCATAATAAATTATGGATAACACTTTGGAAAATGGGAATACCAGAGCACCAAATTGTACTCGTGAGAAATCTATACACAAATCAGGAGGCAGTTGTTCAAATAGAATAAGGAAACACAGACTGGTTTACAGTTGAGCAAGATGTGCGTCAGAGCTGTATACTTTCACCCTATTTCTTCAATTCATATGCTGAGGAAATAATTTGAGAAGCCGGACTTTATGAGGAAGAACGTGGCATCAGGATTGGAGGAAGACTCATTAACAACCTGTGTTATGCAGATGACACAACTCTGCTTGCTGAAAATGAAGAGGATTTAAAACATTTATTGATGAATATGAAAGATCATAGCCTTCAATACAGGTTGTGACTAAACCAACAAAACATCAACATCAACAAAACATCAATACAGGTTGTGACTAAAACAACAAAATATCAACAAAACAAAAATCTTTATGCCTGGGTCAGTACACAACTACACAATAAATGGTGAAAAGATTGAGGTTGTCCAAGATTTTGCTTTGCTTGGCTCTATAATCAACACCTGTGGAAGCACCAGTCAAGAAATCAAAAGATGCATTGCTCTAAGAAAAGCTGTGGCCAAATATCTCTTTAGAGTATTGAAAGCAAAGATGTCACATTGAAGACGAAGGTGCGTCTAACTCATGCCATGGTATTTTCAGTGGCATCATATGGTTGTGAAAGCTGGACATTGAACAAGGGAGACAGGAGAAGAATTGGTGCTGGAGACATCTACTGAATATACCATTGACTTTCAAAAGAACCACCAGATCTGTCCTAGAAAAAGTGCAACCCAAGTGCTCCTTGGAAACAAGAATGGCCAGATTGCATCTTACATATTTCAGACATGTAGTTAGGAGAGATCAATCCCTGGAGAAGGACATCATGTTTGGGAGAGTGGAAGGTCAGCAAAAAAAAGGAAAACACTCCACCAGATGGATTGACACAGTGTGTGCAACAGTGGGCTCAAACATAAGTAAGATCGTGTGCCTGGCACAGAATCAGCAAGTGTTTCGATCTGCTGTTCATAGGGTCACTATGAGTTGTACTTGACTCGATGACACCTAACAACAACAACAATAGTGGTTTAATTTTTAATTTTTTGAAAGTCCTTTGTATTTTCCACAATGGCTATACTACTTTACATCCCAAACAGTGTTCAAGAGTTCCATTTCCTCCAAATCCTTGCCAGTACTTGCTATATTTTTCCTATTTGATAATAGTCATTTAAATATTTGTGATGAAATGATAATTTTATTGCCTTGTTGGTTAGCAATATGGAGTATTTTTTCATATACCTGTTGCCCTTTTGTGTAACTTATTGGAGAAATATCTTGTTAGGTTATTTGCCCACTTCTGGGTTCTCTTGCACTGTGTCATGTTTTGATTACTATATCTTTGTAGTAGATTTTAAAATAAGGTGATGTGATATCTCTAGGTTTTTCTTTTATGCTCAGATTTGCTTTGGCTACAGGGGCCTTTGGCCTGCAGCCGTAGCCCTGTGGTATCCGATCCCATCAGATTTCAGAAGCTAAGCAGGGTTGGGCCTGGTTAGTACCTGGAGGGGAGACAGCCTGGGAACACCAGATGTTGTAGGCTTGGGAGAAGGACCTGGCAACCCCCTCCCAAAATTCAATCTGCCATTGAAAACCCTATGAACAGCAGAGAAGCACTTACAATAGTGTTTCCCCTGTTGTACAGAGGGTTGCTATGAGTCGGATACCGACTCGGTGGCACCTAACAACAACAAAAACAGGGGCCTTTGGGCTGGGGTTTATCTCAGTCAGTAGTGTGCTTATGCTGCCCGCTCTAAGGCCCTGGGTTCAATCTCTAAAACTGCAACAACAGGACAAGAACCTGGCAGCCCACTCCTGAAACAATAAGCTGTTAAAAACCTGAATAGCAGAGAAACACTAACATAGTGCTGGGCATGGCACAGTGTTGGGGAGTGTTTTGTTCTGTTATACATAGGGTGGTTCTGATTCAGGCTCAACTTGATGGCAACTTACAACAACAAAATTGGGGCCTTTGGTAGTTTCATATGAATTTCAGTATTTTTTTCAATTTCTGTGAAAAATGACATTGAAATTTTATAAATATTTCTGTGAAACATCAGATTGTTTTGGAGACCATGGACATTTTAATGGTATTAATTCTTCCAATCCATGAATGTAGGGTATCTTTCCATTAGTTTCTGTAGTCTTCAATTTCCTTACTCAATATTTTATAAACTTCAGTGTACAAGTCTTTCATCTCCTAGGCTAAATTTATTTCTAAGCATGTTATTTTTGGTAGACATTGTGAACAGAATTCTTGTTTTCAATTTTGGATAATTTATTATTGTTGTTATTGTTGTCAGGTGCCTCAAGTCAGTATTTGACTCATAATCACCCTAAATAAAACAGGTGAGACAGTATTGTCAGTACTTGTCTGCTATTCATAGGGTTTTCAATGGCTAATGGTTTTGGGAGTGGGTTGCCAGGTCCATCTCCCAAGCCTACAGCACCTGGCGTTCCCAGATAGTCTCCCATCCGAGTACTAACCAGACCCGAACCTACTTAGCTTCCAAGATCTGACAGGATCAGATGCCACAGTGGAATGGCTGAGGGCATCTTGATTTTAGATGTGATTAAATACAGGATTCTAATTATCTGATCATACATACTCCATTTTACTTCTCAACCTGGACAATGTGAAAGTGGATCATGATGACACTTTATCTGCTATGTTTTACAGAAACTTTGCATGTTGAGAGATGTGAGTAGAGTATAATAATTTGTAAAATTCAAGAGAATCATTAGTTGAGGGATGGATAACTATAATATTCATACAGTGGAATGAAATACTGGTACATTATGCTACAATGTCACACTGACATCATACTAAATGTGGAAAAGTTGGAAGCTTTTCCTCTAAGATTAGGAAGAATATAGGGATGCCCATTCTTGCCAATTCTATTCAATAGAGTGTTGAAAGTCCTAGCCAGAACAATTAGGCAAGAGAAAATAATAGAAGTATCTACATTGGAAAGGAAGATGTTAAATTGTCTCTGTTTACACTAAAAAATGATATTATGTGCAGATTACCATAAAATGATATCGAACATAGTCAGACCTAATAAATTCAGTAAATTTGCAGGACACATAGTTAACATACCAAAGTCATTAATTTTCTTATGCTAATAATAAATTGCCTACAGCCATACCACTGTGGTGTCTGATCCTGTCAGATCTCAGAAGCTAAGCAGGGTCAGCCAACAACAGAATCAAGATAGCTGTTGTTGGGTGCCATCAAGTCAAGTTCAACTCATAGCGAATCTATATACAACAGATGAAACATTCCCCAACACTGTGCCAAGCCTAGCACTATGTCAGTGATTCTCTGCCGCTCATAGGGTTTTCCTTGGCTGACTGTTTTGGGAATGGGCTGCCAGGTCCTTTTCCCAAGCCTACAACACCCAGTATTCCCAAGAAGTCTCCACCCATGGCCTAAACAAGCCTGACCCTGCTTAGCTTGCAAGATCAGACAGGCTCATGAGCCAGTGTGTTATGGCTCAACAACAGTGTGGTATGGCTAAACAACAAAAATCAAAATATAAGTGATTAAGATGGGAAATTTTTATACTCTCTATCTCTTTCTTTTTATCCTTAGCACTATATAATTTTATCCAAGCAAGAAATTGGGAGGATAAATAAGGTTATTTTGATAACATATAGTTTTTATTGTTGTTAGGTGCAGTCAGATTAGATCCAACTCATAGGGACCCCAAGTACAACAGAACAAAACATTATTCAACAATGTGTTATGCACACAATCTTTATATGTTTAAGCCCAATATTACAACCACCCTGTTTCTTGTCATTTTGAGTCATGCCACATCAGCAAAAGGAGGTCCCCACGGGCTTTACTCCATTCCTATCATTAAGGTACACTCTACTTTGAGGAGGCAGCTCTTCACCGGTCATTTCTCGAATGCCTTCTAGCCTAGAGGGCTCATTTTCTGGCACTGTATCTGATGGTGCTTCTCTGTGATTCATAGAGTTTTCAATGGATAATGTTTCAGGAACTGGCTGCCAGTTCCTTTTCCCTAGTTTTAGTCTGGAAGCTCAGTTGAAAACTGTCCCCTATGGGTGGCCCTGCTGGTATCTAAAATACTGGTGGCTTAGCTTTCAGCATCATATCAACTTGCAAAAGCCCTCAAGGCACGACAAGGTGAGAAATATGTGGGGGAACATATGATTTGGGGGAATTTTAAAATAAAAGCAGGATAAACATTCTTTAGGTAAAATAATATATCACTAGTAGTTGCACGGCCTGCAGCTATAGCCCTGTGGCATCTGATCCC
>VMDO01010676.1:22500-48103 GCA_007922755.1 Pedetes capensis | reverse complement strand
ATTCTAGTCTTTCAATCTACTGCTAGAATTTCATTATTTACAACCATTCCCTCCAAAGTTGGAATATGAGTAAATTGTACAAGATGACTTAGTACATTATCAATAAAATTTATAAGATGTTATCTTAGACTGATTAAAGAAAAAAAGACTCAAATTACTAAAGTTGAAAATGGAAGGTAGAGGCAATACTAATGTAGAACTTACATAATAAAAAGAAGTAGAATTAAGAGAACATTGTTCATCTATGTTTATGTGAACAATTATATGCCAATCTCAATGAAACTGAAAATTTTAAGAAGCATACAAGCCATGAAAACTAACTCAGAGAGAAACAAAATTATGATCACACCTGTATCAAGTAGAAACATCAAATTAGTAATCAAAAACCTACCAAAGAAGACAAGGAGCAGAGAAAAGCTCTGTTGAATTCTACAGAACATTTGTAGAATTAATAACAATCCTTTTCAAAACTCTTCCAAAAAATAAAAGAGGAGGGGATACATTCTAACATTTGATGGACTACAAGTTACATTTACATTTGCATTATATTTGCAATACATTTACAACTCAATGAGTAAAAGGCAAGCAATCCAATCTATAAAGGGTAAAGTTCTTGGATACATATTTTTCTAAAGAAGATGTGCAAATGGTCAATGGACACTGCAAATAAAATTCAGAATGGTAGTCTGGGTTCTGTGAAGAATGCTTGTAATCCCAACTATTGGGGAAGTGGAGGCAGGAAAATCTTGCCTTTAAGGCCAGAGTTAGTCCGCATATTTTAGTGAGATCCTGCCTCAAAATAGAAAATAGAAAAAGGACTAAGAGGCACAGCTCTGTGATAGAGCACTTACCTAATATGTGGAAAGCCTGGAGTTCAATCCCTAAGTACTGCAAAAAAAAAAAATCAGAATGAAATGTTATGTCACAGTTATTGGAACACCTATAAGGAATAAAAGTTATGACTAACAAATATCAATAAAGATGAAGAGAAAATGAAACTTTTACTCTTACCTTGTAGGAGAATATAATGTACTGCACATTCTTTAGAAAGTCTTTTGGCTGTTTTTTAAAAGGTTAAATTTACCAAACAATCCAGAAATTCCAATCTTTGGTATACATACCTAAAAGAATTGAAAAAAGGTATTTAAAATATACTTGTACCTGAATGTCCATACTACTACCATTGACAATAGCTGTTAATGAATAATGAACAAACAAAATATAGTAAATTCATGTATATGAAATATTATTTGTTCATAAAAATGAAGTACTATTATATGCTATAATCTTGATGAGCCTTGAAAATATACTAAACAAAAGAAACCAGACATAAAAGATTATATAATTATATCACTTGACTTAATTTTGCAGAATAGATAAATCTGTAATAAAAATGCTTAGTGGTTTCTAAGTGCTAAGGATAAGGTAGAATGGGCATCACGCTGCTTACTGGATATAGGGTTTCCTCTTGAGTGATGAAAATGTATTGGAACTATATAACATCTTTAACTTACTAAATGTCATTGAATTGTACATTTTGAAGTGACTAACTTTGCCAGGCATGGTGGCCAATGTTTGTATTTCTATTGACTCAGGAGGATGAAGCAGGAGAATCACAAGTTCAAGGCTAGAAACAGTTTTTGTAACTTAGCAAGACCCAAATATCTCAAAATGAAAAAAAATGGATTGTGGGTGCAACTCGGTGGTAGAGCACTTGTAAAGCATGCATGAAACCCTGGGTTCAACTTCCCAGCACTACAAAAAAATGAATAAATAAAAATAAAGTGGTGGACTTCATATGAAGAGCACCTCAGAAATGCTCAATAATTCAATTTCCTCTTTAGATTATTTGAATTTTCTATGTGCTTACTAGGCATTGTCCAGGGATACTTGTTAATGTAAACATGATCGATAATTGAAGGCAATTGTTAATTAAACTTTAAGTTACAAATCATTCTTGTACACCTGAAATAATTGCACTTGGTCATGACAGTCTATCCAAATTATACCTGAATGCATTTACTTGCTAATATTGAATTAAAGTTGATCATTCTATAGAGAGATATATTAGTGTTCAACTATGATGATTGTGGGGCTGGGATTTAGCTCAGTTGGTAGAGCGCTGTGCTACAGTCTCTGAGGTCCCGAGTTCAATTCCCAGCACCACAAAAAATGGGAGAAGGACATGGCAATCCACTCCCAAGGCAATCCCAAAACAGTTGGCCATTGAAAACCCTATGAGGGTCGCTATGAGTCGGATACTGACTCGACGGCACCTAACAACAACAACATGATGATTGTGAATTTATTTCTCCTTTTAGATCTTTCCATTTTTCTATATACTTATATAGTGTATATATAATGCATGTTGTACAAACATATAGAAAAATATATGTTGTGTATGTTACTAGTGCACATCATAAAGCAATAAATATATGTATACACCCAAGATATAATTTTCATGCTATGAAATATACATCTTAAGTATAGAGTTGAATTAGTTTTGACAAATACATAAACTGTTTATGAATATGTTACCATGTCAGCAACACTGTTATCTTCTTTTGCCCTTAGAGATTGCCTTAACTGGTCCATTGTTGCTATTCAAGTGCAACAAAAATTCATTTCCAAAAGATCAGTGTTTGCCTATAAACACTGCATAGTGCTTGCTGTTAGCAAATCTGAACAAAGGATTTCCCAGCATGTGTTATAAATTTGGTTCCCCAATAACCCCCTTTTTTACTTACTTCTATACATGTCATGAGAGACTTGGAACAGCCCTGTGACAGGTTCAGCTTCTGGGTTGAGTAGTGCAATTTAGAGTCTAGAGGTGAAAGCATTACTCCCTTGGGCTAATAAAAGATCTACCTAACAGAGCACAGATGTATTGGAATTGAGAAAAAACATGAAATTAGGTCAATAGATGTAGTACCAATGTATCTGTCTTCTGACCATAAATTCCATTTATTTCCTTTTGTACTTATGTACTTCAGTTATGTACAGACTACTAAGCCATAACTCTTGCAGTAAAACAGTGGAGATTGTCAACTTCTTTTGTAGTTGACTTTTATAACTATACTTTCAACAAATTGTTTAAATGTTTTCAGAAAACTAACGTATGATAAGAATTTTAAAAAAATAATCAAGGGCTAATTATAGGCAAAGCACAATTCTGAGAACTTTACAAATGTTTATTTAATCTCACAGTAACTCTATACATAATATCATAGTCATATTCTTGTGCGGGTGAAGAAAAACAGAGAGGAAAAACTTTGATAAGCATACACAGCTTATACTGGTTGGGTTATCTTATAAGGTCGAGTTAGAGTTAAGTGCTAACATAAAAGGGTAAGCATTTGAGCCCAAGAAACCTATATCCAGAATACATGCTCTTAATCACTACCTTTTTCTCCCTCTTTATTCCCTAGTAATATCAAGGACTTCCAAGGGCATAGTCCTTTGTCTTATTTAAATGGGATGTAGAATCTCTTGTTAAAAAGAATATATTATGCCTGGTGCCAAGGTATAGGCCTGTATTTGCAGTAACTTGAGAGGCTGAAGAAGGAAGACCATGAGGCTGATACCAGTGGCAGCCTGCACAACTTAATGAGACCCTGAATAAAAATAAAAAATGAAATAAAAGGGACTAGTCGTGTGGCTCAGTGGTAGAGTACTTACTTAGCATATGTAAGGGCTTGGGTTCAAATGTACTACTGAAAAAAATGTTCTATAGGATACTGTACAAGAAATAACTATTGGCAGACTTAAGGTGCAGGGAAAGCTGTTTCTGAAACTGTTTGGAACTGTAGAATGTGGAGATCCAAATACTCTATGCACTTCATTTTGATAATAGTGTGATATGTGTCAGAATCAATGATCAGGTGGATCTCACATAGGGATACTTCATACTTCATTATCCTAGCACAAACCCTTTTTTGAGTAAAAGGGGAATGAATAATTAATAATTATTCAGACACACTGTACTTAAATTCTGTTTGTGATGGGCGGATGAGATGTATGGTTACCTTTATTAGATAATATCTATTTTATGATAAGCATTTCATATAAAAAGTCATCTTAAGTCCAAAATGATGATTCCTGCAACTATACCATAAGTCACTATCAAGCTATTGAAATCAATCTGCTTCTCACAGAAGAGTTCTATGTAGAGGAATTAATCTTGCTTCAATGTCATAGGGTATTCTCTTTTAATTTTTCATGAGCCTTATGATGGTCATTGCAGGTCATTTTTGTCAGATCTGCCAAAATCTGTGAGCTGAGTATTCTGTAGTCTGGATCACACAGAGATCCTGATTTTGCTCTGGGCCGCACTTAAACATGGCAGCTCTATGAGTTATCCTTTGAAAGGTTTATCAAATAGCACAATAAAAATGATATATGCTGCTTCCAAAATTCAAAAAGAACCATCAGGTAGTTTAAAGGTAGGACTCATCATTCTCTTCCTTTGGAGAAAGTTTTATAATATACTCTAGACCACCAAACCTCTAGAAATTCTCCTGTGGTGGTGAAGCAAGGCAAATGTTAGTATTTCAATTTTAATGCTAGGAAAAATGGCAAAGGAAAAAGTTAACTGTTTTTTTCTTCGCGTCAAGACATTCAGAAAATAAAGATTGATCATTTCACACAATAGCAAATTAACTGGTTTTGTATCTAGTACATACCAAATAAAATATCAACAGTTTGTATGCATTTATTTTGACAATTTCATAAGGAAGATGTATTCATACATAAACTCAAGTATACTGATATTCTATATTTTTATAGTTGTACTCTTCAATAAATGGGCAAATCTGATACATTGAACAATTTTTCATTGTTACTCTATAATGTTGTTGTTGTTGTTGTTTTTAGGTGCCATTGAGTTGTGTCCAACTCATAGCAACCCTCATAGGGTTTTCAGTGGCTGATTGTTTAGGGATTGCCTCAGCAGTGGATTGCCACATCCTTCTCCTGGGCGATCAAACCTTGGACCTCAGAGACTGCAGAGCAGCGCTCTACCAACTGAGCTAAATCTTAGCCTCTACTCTATTATAGAGTAGAATAATTAGTAAGAGTACTCAATACACATAAATATGATGCCTCTAGTTTTTGCATGTTATTATCTTGGGTAGATGTGTGATTTCTATACTTTCTTTTTGCTTCTACAATATGTAGATGTTGTTGTTGTTGTTGTTGTTGTTGTTGTTGTTAGGTCCCCTGGAGTCATTGTCCAACTCAGCGACTCTACGTGCAAGAGGAGAAACACTATTGCTAGTGATTCTCTGCTATTCATAGAGTTTTTAATGGCTGATTGATTTTTTGGGAGTGGGTTGCCAGGTCCTTCTCCCAAGCTTACAGTGCCTCATGTTTCTAGGCAGTCTCCCATCCAAGTACTAACCAGGCTGGAACCTGCTCAGCTTCTGAGATCTGATGGGATTGGACGCCACAATGGTATGGCTATAGGCACAATATGTAGATACCCTTTTGGGAAAGATTATATGAGATAGGGAAAAAATTGAGTTCTAGCCACATGTTCTACTTCATCAGCTTAGAGGATAGGGTTTAATCAAAGTAACGCGGAAAATACTTAAACTCCAGTATTATAATTTATCCATAGTGTTATTGTTGTTAGGTGCCACAGAGCCAGATCTGACCCATAGCCACCCTCATAGAGTTTTCAATGGCTGATTGCTTTGAGATTGCTTCAGGAGTGGATTGCTATGTCCTTCTCCCATTTTCCCAGTGCTGGGGATCAACCCCAGGGACTAAAACAGAGCAGAGCAGCACTTTACCAACTGAGCTAAACTCTAGCCTATAATTTATCTATATAAAGCATAAATATCTGAGTCCATCAGGATTCAAAAACAATACATACATACATGCATGCATGCATGCATGCATACATATATACATACATGGGCAAAAAGAGACAATTCTTCCTTCTATCAGAGTCTAATACATGCAAAAAGAAAGGGGAAAAGAGAAAAATACTAGTAGACAAACACCACAGTAAAAATTATGAAAGGCAATTATAGAAGGTTACTAAAATTAGAGAGTGAGATTTGCCAAGTCTTGAAATAGGTCCCTCAAGATACCTAGTAACTAGAGATAATAACTTTAAAGTGGAGAAACCTAGCCTACATAAACTTAAACAGTCATCATGGTAAACTTTGCAAGCAGTGAAGTGTATTAATGTCATTAATCCATTGATATAAGGAACTGAGAAATATGTCACATCATTTTTGTAGTATTCTTTCCCAAAGTGCACAAACAGATACAAATCAGCAGTATTTAAGTGTCAAGGTTGAGGACAGGCAAGTAAATAGGGAGGAACTGTTATAGACTAGAAGTGATAAAGTTGAAATAAAACTTACATACAATGTGGTATCTGGATTATGGTCCAGAGTGGAAAAGAAAACATTAGTTGAATAATTGGTGAAAATTTAAAAATTAATTAACTGTTTAATTCATAATATTGTATTAATGTTAACTTTCTACTATTGATAATTGTATTATAGTTAGTGAGCTATCAACAGCTGACAGGTATAAGAGAACACTTTGTATTCAATCTATTCTGTAAGTGTAAAGTTATTTCAAAACATGGATTTAAAAAAATATTATCAGATAATCTAAACAAGTTTTGGTGGCCATGTAATATGCTCCATGTTGCCCAGTCAGGAGAATCACATTTGCAACCTGCCCACTTTATTCTGAGAATCTATGATAAACTAGTACTGATTTTCTCCTGTGGTTTGTCAAAAGACCCAGTAACATAAACATCACTGTCACTCTAATTTAAATCACAAAGCTGAGGGTGAGAGAGTTTACATGTCAAATACCAAAGAAAGGATGCACTTCATATACTTTGGATTTGAAGAACAAAGTTCTTTTTATTGCATCACTTTGCTTAATGATCCATCAACACCAACAGCCAAAGACTATCAGATTCAAATGGTAATTCTCTGCATATTATGAAAGTGCACAGTAAAAGAATACACTGTAGAAATACAATCATAATATTCTGAGCTTTGACATTTGAAAGTAGGATCTACCCTTATTATTGATGTTGTTAGGTGCTGTCAAGTTGAGTCAGACTCATAGTGACCCTAGATAGAGCAGAACAAAAAAGTCCCTGATTCTCTGCCAGGCTCATGATCATTTTTATGTTTAAGCCCACTGTTTCAAACACTGTGTCAATCCATCTGGTGGAAGGATTTCCTTTTTTTCATTGAAATGCCACTCTCTCAAACATGTTTCTCCAGGGATTGGTCCTTCCTGACAACATGTCCCAAATAAATAAGACACAGTCTAGTCATCCTTGCTTCCAAGGAGCACTCTGATTGCACTTCTTCTAGGACAGATCTGTTGGTTCTTTGGGCAGCCCATGGTATATTCAATATTGATCTCCAGCACCATAATTCAAAAACATCGATTCTTCTCCTGTCTCCCTTGTTCAATGTCTAGATTTCACAAACATATGATGCGACTGAAAATACTATGGCATGAGTCAGGAGCACCTTCGTCTTCATTTTCAGTGTGACATCTTTACTTTTCAAAACCCTAAAGAGATCTTTTGCCACAGCTTTTCCCAAAGTAATGTATCTTTTGATTTTTTGAATGCTGCTTCCATAGGTGTTGATTGTAGAACCAAATAAAGCAAAATCATAGACAACCTCAATCTTTTCTCCATTTATTTTGAAGTTGCATACAGACCCAGTCATATGAATTTTTGTTTTGTTGATGTTTAGTCTCAATCCACACTGAAGGATATGTTTTTTGATCTTCTTCAGTAAACATTTTAAATCCTCTTCACTTTCAGCAAGCAGAGTTGTGTCATCTGCATAATGCAGGTTGTTAATGAGTCTTCCTCCAATCCTGATGCCAAGTTCTTCCTCATAAAGTCCAGCTCCTTGAATTATTTTCTCAGCATAGAAGAGATACAGTGAAAGGATACAGGCCTGATGCATACTTTCTCAACTTTAAACCAGGCAGTGTTTCCTTGTTCTTTTTCAACAACTGCCTCCTGGTTCACATACAAATTCCTCATGAGTACAATTAGGTGCTCTTGTGTTCCCATTTTTTGAAGTATTATCCATATTATGATCCATATAGTCAAATGCCTTTGCATAGTCAATAAAACATAGATAGACATCTTTCTGATAGGGTTTTCAATGGCTAGTTGCTTCGGGAGTGGTTCGCCAGGTCCTACTCCCTAGTTTGTCTTAGTCTGGAAGGTCAGCTGAAACCTGTCCAACATTGGTGACACTGCCGGTATCTGAGATACAGGTGACAATGCTTTCCCTCATTGCAGCACGCAAGCCCCCACAGTGTGGCAAACTGACAGAAGTGTGGGGGGATCTACCCTTAGTCTACCTAAAGTGCTGTTTAAACAAAGATTCTGCCTCCTTCTTCCTTCTTGGAACTATTGGGCAGAAGTATGAGTGAGTAGGGTTTAGGAATTGGTACTAATAAGCACCAGGGAGAAGAATATCTAACATGAAATGTCAAGATCAACTATTGTAATCTCTTACTAAGTGGATATGTGGCCTCTCAAGCAAAATTTGTATTTTCTCTCTGAGATCTGGCTTCACCAAATTCCACAATGCCCAGTAGCAAGGGAAACTTAGCATGATCTTTCAGTCACACTTCTGCCTATTTCTGCCTACTTCATCTCACCTAATTTGTGGAAAGCATCCAGAGTTGTTGATGAACATTTCACTATCAAATCCAGGTCTTACCTACTTACAGCTACCCCTCACCCGATGAACTTTACCTAAAATATTTTGAATGTTGTCCTTGATTCCACTTCCTATTTTCTGGTCATTTTGATCAAAATATCTCATGACATTCAATCCTAAACACCATACAACCCGAAAGTCTATGGCCTTTAGGTATCTGCTTAATGAGTCTTAAATGGAATCTGAATATGAATTTTGTGTCCTATATAATATTCTCTCACCTGTATGACATCTTGTTGTGCTGTGGGGGCTTGCATGTTTCTGTGATCCTGAAAGCTATACCACCAGCATTTCAGATAATAACAGGATCATTCATCATGGACAGGTTTCAGCTGAGCTTCTAGACTAAGACAGACTAGGGAGCAGGAACTTTCTTCTCATTCTTGAAACAATTAACCATTAAAAAACATAGGAATAGAAGAAAAGAACTGTCAGATATACCACCAGAAAATGAGCCCCCAAAGGTGGAAGGCATTCAAAAGATGACTGGGAAGAGTTGCCACCTCAAAATAGTTAACTTTAATGACAAGAATGAAGACCTCCTTTTGATGATACATGCTTGTTGTTGGGTGCCTTCAAGTGGCGTCCATCAAGACCCGATGTACAACAAAACAAAACACTACTGAAACTGTGCCATACCTGGCACTATTGGTGCTTCTCTGCTAGTCATAGGATTTTTGATGGCTGGTTGTTTTGGGATTGGCCTGCCCAGTCCTTCTCCCAAACCTACAGCACCCCATATTCTAAGGTGGTCTCTCATCCAAGTACTAACCAGTCTTGATCCTGCTTAGCTTCTGAGATCTGATGACATCGGATGCCAGGGTGGTATGTCTGTAGACAGGAACAACTCCAAATGAGAAAAAACATAGTGTCAGCACCAGTGGGCTCAAACATAAAAAGATCATGTGCATGGCATAGTCTTGGACAGTGTTTCATTCACTTGTGCATTGGGTCACTATGAGTCAAATTCGACTCTAGGGAACCTAACAACAACATGTAATCCTGATACAACTACAACAGTGCAGGCATTCAACTTAATGAAATGAATATTATAATAATGATAGATTCCATAACCTTTATAGTGATTGTGGATGATCAACAGAAAGTGAACCACTTTTTCCAAATTTGAAAGTTTTTATATTATGTCACACAATTTGTTAAGAAAAATTAATAAATGATGACGATGACAATGCTCATTATGATAATTTATACATAATTTTATCCCTAATAATAATTAGTACTTTACATATCTTATAATTGATCCAGTAAATATAGGAAATATTTATAGTGGGCATATTATTTTTCAGGCAAATCAGTCTTGAATCATTTTGGAAATGGAATTCACACCAATTTATTTATCACAGCTCTCCAGACTTGTTTAGGCAGTTACCAACATGAAGCCAATGAACTATATTTCTTCCCTTATCCTATTAAAAAGACTAAGAGACCATTAGGAATTTTTTAAATTAATATGACACTCAGAAAAAAATTTTCATGTCCTCTTTGTGTTTTAATCATAGATAAGCTTTTTAAAGTAGAAGACTAAATCAAAGTCGCATTGGGAGATAACTATACATTACTCAGGGCTTTACATTCTGGTGGATATCTGCCTCTTACGCTCACTTTATTTATAGCCTTATTCTGTTTAAACTCCCCTGCTTTCTCTCTGAAATAAAATTGTTCTCAGGAAAAAATTTCTAGTACTTATGTCTTCTATCACCATCCTTTCTTTTTTTTATTATGGTGTTTGAGGATTGAACCTAGTGTCTCACAATACTTTGCAAGTGTTCTATCACTGAGCTGTACCCCAATCCAATTTTTTATTTTTTTATTTTGAGTCAGGATCTCCCTAAGCTTCCTTTGGCCTTGAACTTTCAATCCTCCCGCCTCTGCCTCCCAAGCCACTGGGATTACATGCCTGTGACACAATGAGCAGCGTATCATCATCCCTTCTGATGGACAATTATGTGGCTTCACTGGAACCTGTGTAACCCCACTAAAAGCTGAGCCCTTTTAAGAACCCAGGTTCCCCAAAACCATAGATAATATAAAGACCTTCTGTAATGTATTATTTCATTAAGTGTTCTTTACCTAACAACAACAATATTTATGAGGAATATTTTTCTTATGATAAAATTTGCAGAATTTAAATGCACACCTTAGCTATGGACAAATACAGACCATCCTTGCAATAATCCCAGGAAGGAAAAATTAAATTTATTTGACTGCAGGGTGAGCACATTTGTTTCTGTTCTGAAAAAAGACACATTCTCTTTTAAGACTGGTTGGATTATAAGCATGCATAAAATGATACTCTTAAACAGAGACTATCTGTTCCCAAAAAGTACAGAAATGGTCGGGCATGGTGGCACATGCCTGCAATCCCAGCAGCTTGGGAGGTGGAGGCAGGAGGATTGCAAGTTCATGACCAGAGGCAGTATGTGTAACTTACTGAGACCCTGTCTCAAAAAGTAAAAAAACATCAGCTGAGGGTGCAGCTCAGTGTTCCAGTACTTGCAGAGAATGCAAGACAAAGCCCTGGGTTCAACCCCAAGTACCCCCCCCAAAAAAAGTACAGAAATAAGATAAATCTGTGAAGAATTGCATCCCAACATGGCTAATCAGAAGATAAATTGGAGTGTCAGATTAGTGTAACCACTTTTCATCAAACACAGAAATGAAATATTTTAAATAAGCTGAATATATATGCACACATTTATATATAATATAGATCATATATACAGTATGTCTCATGTGCAACATAAATGTCTTACATTTGCATATTCTTTATCACATACATGCATTTTACTTGTAAAATATACATATACATATATAAGAAAACATATACTATATATCATACATATATGTATGTGTGATATATAAAGTGTATATAATATATGTATGTATATGATTACATATTGCATATAAATATTTTAAAAATGTTTAGATATGTGCATATATGTATAAAGAAGGTAATTAGACTTAAATATATACTGGTTCTTTTTTAACTCTATTGTCTTCTCAGCAAATCTGTTCTTGTTGCCAAATAACAATTATATCAATTATATCTAATTAAATTTTCAATGCCTAAAACACTTAAATTTATTTAAAAGAAAACATTTTCAGTGAGCTGTGAAAACAAATTCCACTTTAGTAAAATGTCACATGCCCAGCAGTCCAAAAACACATTAAAATTAAAATGATCATATGAAGTGTCTGCTTTTGTCAACAAGATTGAATTTTGAAATAATGCAATGCATGTCCAATTAAGTAATGAGTATGAGTTAAATGAAGGGGAAACAATTTAACCAGAGACTTTCAGACCATGGAAATGAGCTATGTATGCCCAAGTGTCATATTTACTTACATAATAACTGGATTGATCATTAGATCAATTAAATGACAACTGTTTACCCTCAGGAACTACAAAATTTGTATGTAATCACTCAAGAGAACACTACTTTTAACCCTCCTCCTTGTCTTCCTTTGCTGTTATGAGATTAGAGCAATAGAAGTTAAAGTTCATGTCATAATTATCTTGATTACTCTGCTTCTATTAAGAATCTCAAGTACATAGCATATCTAATATCTAAACACAGATTTAATGGCAAAAACAACATGTCTTTTTGCCTTTTATCCTCACAAATACCCCTAAGCTAGACATTTTCATTCTCATTTCACAGATGAGGAAACTGAACTTTTGAATGATAAGTAACATGTAACTAGAAACTGTGATTCTCTAATATTATCACATAGATGTAGACTCAACCAAATTGGTTTTATTTTTTTCCACTTCCAGCAATCTTGCAATTAGTATAGAAAGTCTTAAAAAAGGAAAAAATGCTTAAAATTTTTTAATTTAGCTGAGGAGAGAATTGGTGAAGAACAGCCACCAACAAAAACACACTAACTTCTTCATTTAAAACAACTAATATGCATGCAACAATTAAAAATGGTCACGAAGTGTATTTGTATAGAAGAAACAAAAGTCAAAGCCAGGTATGTATTGGTTAGTTTTGGCATCACTATGACACAATATGTGACAGAAAGAACTAAAGAGAGATTTATTGTATCTCCTGGTTTCAGACAGTTTGGCCATACTGGTAGGGAAGGCATGGCAAACAGTGGCAGAAGCCTGCACAAAGGAAGCTGTTCATACCACAATAATAGGAAGCAGAGAGTGATACTAGAACCAATGGCCAGGGCAAATTCTTCAAAGACTCACTTCATGACCCACTTTCACCAGATAGAGTCCACCTTCCAAAGCTCTACCACCTCATAAAACCATGTCAATTAGTTTGCACCAAATGTCCGAATGTTAGTCTTAAAATCATAGCACTTAGCGTCTGGGCCCCAAGGGCTCAAAGCCATTTCATTTTGCAAAATGCATTTAGTCCATCCTCAGGAGTCACAAAAATCTTAACAATCCAAACATTGCTCAAAGGCCCAAGTCCAAAGTCTCTTCTGAGATTCAAGGCAAGGTCCTAGATGTGAACCCCTATAAAAACAAAAACAAGTTAAATACTTCCAATATGCAATGGTACAGATAAGTATTCCCATTACAAAAGGAAGGAACAGGATGATAACAAGGAAAGATTAGACAAAAGTATGACCAAAACACAGAAGAAAAAGTAAATCCTATAACTCCTTATCTGGCATCTGACACATTCAGAGGAATCATCTGGGGTACAACAGGAGCTTGGAGAGGTCCACCCTTGTGGATTTCAGGCCATATGATCTTTCTCTTTGGCCAGTTTCACTCATTACTGGCAGCTCACCTCAGAAGACATTCCACGTTGCTAACACCTCCAACATCCTGGGATCTCAATTGTCACTTAGGCTTCACTTTCACAGCTTCACAAATTACCCTGTCAGGGGCTCTCCACAGAGAATCTAACCCTGCTGCACACAGCTGGACTTCTGAGGCTTTTTTCTGGAATCTCCATGAAAGTCTCCATGACTCCATAACTCTTGCATTCTGCATGCCTGTAAAACTAGCAGCAAGTAGATTACACCAAGTTCAACTGTCAGCTCAAATGGTAGCTGCACCACATTCAGCCATGATTTACAGAAGCTTCTGAATGCCTGGGAAGCTGAAAGTAGGAAAAAATTTCCCTCTGTATCTTGTTGCCAGCAGGATGTCCTAGAGGTAGGGTCACTTTAGCCTAAAGTCTTTCAAGTGAGTTTGTAGTTTCACACCTTAGAGCCTTCAATGGGAGTGGTCTTGCTAATGTCTAAAATGTTCTCATGGCATCTTTCTTACTATTCCATTGGGGTTTCACTTTAATGGCAGTAATCTCTTTAACAACTACAATCTCTTACTACAACTTTAAATGAGCTCTTTTTCTGGACATACTGCACATTTTCCCCTTCTTTCTCCTAAGATTCATTACTCTTTTTCTCTCAATATAAACCTGATCTAAAACACCTAATAATAACAATGCTACAGCTTTGATGCTAGGCTATCTTGAAATTTTCTCCACCAAAATAATTAGTCCATTACTTTTGAAATCCACCTCACTAAAATTTTAAGCAAATAGATGAAATACTAAAAACTCTGCTAGCATGTAACATTAGTGACTTCTAGGCCACAAATGAAGATAGGGAAGACTTTTACCAGCACCTACAATCTGAAATAGATTGAACATGCCATCAGGATGGAATGATAATACTGGTGACTGGAATGCAAGAGTTGGAAACAAAGAAGGCTCAGTAGATGAAAAATATGCCCTTGGTGACAGAAATGATGCTAGAGATTGCTTCACAGAATTCTGTCAGATCAATGACATTTTCATTGCAAATACATTTTTTTCGCCAACATAAACAGTGACTATACACATGGAATTCACAAGATGGACCATGTAGGAACCAAGTTGACTATATTTCTGGAAAAAGAATGGAAAAGCTCAATATCAAAAGTTAGAACAAGACCAGCTGCTGATTATATATCCAACCATCAGCTGTCCATATGCAAATTCAAGCTGAAACTGAACAAAACTAGAATAAGTGCATGAGAGCCAAGGTATAATCTTGAGTGTATCACATCTAACTTCTGTGAAATGCAACTTTTTATTTCTTGACTGCATCTTCCAGGGATGTTGATTTTAGAACCAAATGAAGCAAAATCATGAACAACCACAATTTTTTCTCCATGTGTCATGAAGCTGCATACTACCTCAATTATAAGGATTTTGTCAGAGGGATAAGTTTACTATACCTTTATCTTAAATTTAATCACATATGAACATCCCATTTTACCATGAAACTTAACATATTTATAGGTTCTAGAGAATAGGGTATGAGTATTTGGGGGGATCAAGGGAGGCATTATTTTGTTGGCAACAATAAGATCTAAATAAGTATAAGGGCTACACCAATTAAAACTAGAGATTGTCAAAGTGAATTAAAATAGCCAAACCCAACTTTATGTTGTCCACAAGAAATTCAATTAAAAAACACTCATAGAAATATATGAGCTGGGAATGGTAGGGAGAGGGGAATGAGAGAGGATGTTTAATGGGTACTGGAGTACAGTAGAATAAGAGGAGTAACTTCTAATATTCTATGGCACATTAGGCAATTAATTGTATGTTTTAAAAGAGCTAGTAGATAGGATTTCCGCTGTTGTCAACACAAAGAATTGACAGCTGTTTGATGATGGGTTTGCCAATTGTTAATTGAACCTACATATTGAAATATACTATACTCCATAAATATTTATAATTATGTTTCATTTTAAAACACTCAGGTAAAATGTTAATGGAGAAGGAAAGATCTGTGTTAATACTAATAAAAATAAAACTGCAAGATTTACATCAACTTTAGAGAAAGCAGACAACTTCAAAATAGGGAAAATCATTTAGGCCAAAGAGTTGCCACTTTTCCATAAATGCATAGCAAATCTAAACATGTATGTACCTATAAAAATATCAAAATATGTGAATCCATAGCTCTCAGAACATCAAGGAGAAATTGACAAGTTCACTATTAAAGTTGAAAACCTTAACATTTCGATGAGTGTTTGATAGCTCAGGCAGGCTGAATATCAGTAAGAATATAATTCATTGGAACAGTGTTATCAATCTTCTTGATCTAATTGATATTTATAGAATATTCCACTCCATAACAGAAGAATGCATATTCTTCTCAAATTTGCTTGGAATCTTCATGAGATATGTAGCATTGTATGCTATAAAACACATTTTGACCAATTACATATACCCCTAAGTAATCCATTGGTCATAGATGAAGCCTCAAGAACAAACTTGAAAAATATGTTTAAACTACATGCAAATTAAAATGCACCTTATCAAATTCTGTACAATGTAGCAAAATCAATGCTTAGATAGAAATATATAGCGTTAAGTGTATACCTTAGAATATAAAAAATATAAAATTAATCAAAACTTCCCTTCAAAAAATAGAGCAAGAAGAGCAATTGAAGTCTAAAGTAAATAGAAGAAAATAATAACAAATAGAGCAGAAATAAATAATAATAAAAATAGAAAAATAATATAATCAATGAACTCAAATCTGGTTCTTTGAAAAAACAGTAAAGCTAATAAGCCTGTAACTAGTGTAGGCAATGACAGTGTTCATAATTGCCTATAATTTACCCTTGGCATTGGTGGGCTGAAACTAGTCAGACATCTATCCTCTTCCCACTTCCCTGAACTCTGGCTTGCCTACATATCTGAGCAAGCACTGCACGTTAGTTGACCTTTTGTTGCTGTGACTACATACCTGAACTAAACAACTTACCAGAAGAAAGATTTCTTTGGGGTCATGGTTTCAGAGTTTCCATTTCATGGTTGATTGGCTCCATTGGTGCAAGATCATGGAAGAAGGAAACTCTTCACCTCCTGGCAGCCAGGAAGGAGAGAAAGGAGGGGGAGGGAGGAGGGGCCAGGGACAGGACATGGCATTAGAAATATGTTGCCAGTGATCTACTTCTTCAAATTAGTCTCTCTGTCCTAATTGTCTGTTCAGGTATGAACTGATCAATGGGTTAATCCATTGATGAGATTAGTGTCCTCAGGACCTAAATACCACTCAATAGTGCTACAAGCTGGGGATCAAGATTTCAACAAATGAACCTTTTGGGGGTATTTCATATCTAAACCATAACATACTGATGTGGAGAATATTCCCCATATGTCATCCAGAGAATCAGATGACCACAGGAAAAACAGATACATTTCTTATCAGGCCACCTTGGTTATACTACCTGCTCATTCTCACTCAATTTACAATCAAAAGTTCTTGTATAGCCTACATACCCTTCCTTATAAAAAGAAAGTTGTGTCTTTCTCTGTTTGATTTTGAGATATTTACATGTCATAAATTTGGAGTATTTTTCTGGAAATAGTCTTTTCAATAAAATTTCTACTTACTTAAGTTTAAATTTGTTTTCATTTAGTAACAAGAAAAAGAAAAGATGATGTCAATTACCAATAACAGAAATGACTATAACTATATTGATCTCATGTATATTAAAATGATAATAAAAGATAGTAAAAGAATACTATGAGCAAGAACTATTCACAGATATGAAAATGAATGAAACACCAAATCCTTAAAAGATACAAACTATCAACACACATAAGAATTAATAAAAAATCCTATTGTGCCCCTATTTATTAAAGAAGTTGAATCACTAATTAATAACCTTGTAAATAAACAGAAGGAAATAAAGGAGTCTTCAGACAGATCATGAGCATGAACAATCTAAGATGGAAATGAACAGGGCATGTGCAGGAAAGATATAAAGTGCTGCTTGATTAGAGCAGAGGAAGAAAAGAGAAATATTAACAGTTAAGGAAGGTCTCTATTTGCTAACAGATGCCAATAAGCTATTTCCTCCCCACTGAGTTTGGAGCTACAATCCAAAAGTCTCTCTAGGGGGCACTTCACAAGCGCCAGCATGAAGGAGTTACCCAGTTGGACCAGCTTCCATTGATTGTCAGCTTCTTGGCAGTCTGACAAAAGAAAGAAAGAAGGAACCATTTGTTCACAAAATATGACACCTGAGCTTCAGCGGGAAAACATGAATTGGTAAAAGCACAAAGCAGTCAGCTCTTACAAAGGACAGTCTGTTGAATGGCTTTGGCACTTTGATAATAGGATTCATAACAATGACGTGTTGTGAAGTTGATGACATGATTTATAGTTCAAACATGGTGAGGCAATGTGTCCAGAGCATGTTTGCAAGCATTAATATTTCTGCTTCACTTTATAAATTAGTTATAATCCCAAATTAGTATCAGGTCATTTCCCAGTTTGTTTATTTTGTTGTTATTGATTTTATAGGTAAATGGAAACATCAGCAAATCACTCATTGTTAGAAGACTGAAAGTTGATATTCTGGGTTACCTTAGGACTAAAAGTGTACGTATTGTGTGTAGGTGTATATCTATTGTTGGAAATGGAGGAATGATGGCTGTACTATTCATTTTAAAAAAGCATTCTCTTAGCCAATGACTTAATAGATTCATGTACAAGAGGAAAACAAAACAAAGACATAAAACGTATTAGAGTGGCAATTTAGATACATTAGAATGACAACATGCTGTTATTGATATTAGGTGCCACTGAGTTGGTGCAACTCATAGTGACCCTGTGTACAACAGAACAAAACACTTCCCAATTATATGACAGATAAAGGATCCTTTCTATGTTTAAGCATGTTGTTGCAGATACTGTATCAATACATGTAGTAGAAGGGCTTCCCTTTTTTCATTGACTTGCCACTCTCCTAAACATGATGTCCTTCTCCAAGGATTAGTCCCTCCTAACTATACGTCCAAAATATGTAAGACCCAGTCTAGCCATCCTTGCTTTCAAGGAGCACTCTAGGTGCACTTCTTCTAGGACATATCTGCTGGTTATTTTTGCTGTCCATGGTATATTTAATATCATCTCCAGTGACAAAATTCAAAGGCATCGATTCTTCTCCTGTCCCCCTTGTTCAGTGTTCAGATTTCACAATCATATGATGTGACTGAAAACACCATGGCATGACTCAAGCTCACCTTCATTTTTTATGTGACATTTTTAGTTTGCAGCACTTTAAAGAGGTCTTTTGCAACATCTTTTCCCAATGCAATACATCTTTTGATTTTTTTCACTGTTGCTTCCATGTATATTGACTGTAAAGCCAAGTAAAATAAAATCTCAGACAACCTCAAATCTTTTTTCCATTTATCAGAAAGTTGCTTACTGACCCAGGTGAGAGAATTTTTGTTTTATTCATGTGGATGTTCAGTCCATAGTAAAGGCTGTGCTCTTTGATCTTCATCAGTGAATGTTGCAACTCCTCTTTACTTTCAACAAGCAGAGTTGTGTAATCTCCATTACACAACTCCATTACACAATCTCCATTACACAAGGTTGTTAATATGAATTCCTCCAATAATGATGTTGTGTTCTTCTTCATAAAGTCTAGCTTCTTGGATTATTTCCTCAGCATAGGGATTGAAGAAGTATGGTGAAATAATACTGCCCTGAAAGAAACCTTTCTTAACTTTTAAACTAGGCAGTATTTCCTTGTTCTATTTGAACAACTGCCTCCTGGTCCATGTACACATTCCTCATGAGTACAATTAAATGCTCTGGTATTCCTATTCTTTGCAATGTTATCCATAATTTGTTATGATCCACACAGTCAAATGCCTTTGCATAGTTAATAAAACATAAATAGACATCTTTCTGATATTCTCTGCTTTTGATTAATATATATTTGATATCTGCAATAACATCCCTGATTCCAAGCCCTCTTCTGAATCTGGCTTGATTTTCTGGCAGTTCCATGTCTATATACTGCTGCAGTTGCTTTTGAATGATCATTAGCAAAATTTTGCTTGTGTATGATATTAATGATATTGCTCAATAATTTCCAAACTCACTTGGAACCTCTCTCTTGGGAATAGGCACAAATATGGATCTTTTCCAGTCAGTTGGCCAGGTAGCTGTTTTCCAAGTCTTTTGCTATAAATATGCTAGTACTTCCAGTACTGCATCTGTTTGTTGAAACAGATTGGTATTCCATCAATTCTTAGAGTTTTGTGCCTAGCCAATGCCTCCTAGGCAGCTTTCACTTCTTCCTTCAGTACCATTGGTTCTTCAACATATGCAGCCTCTTGGAATGGTTGGTCATCCACCAATACTTTTTGGTAAATGATTCTGTATATTCTTCTCATCTTCTTTTGATGCTTCCTTTGCTATTTAATATTTTCAACGTAGAATCATTCACTATTACCACTTGAGGCTTGAATTTTTCCTTCAGTTCCTTAAGATTCAGAGAAACAGTATATTCTTCCCTTTTGGTTTTCTATATCCAGCTCTTTCCACATGTCATAATAATATTTTATTTTGTCCTTTGAAATCTTCTGTTTAGTTCCTTCAGCTGCTCAACATTCAAGGGAAAGTTTCAGAATCTCTTTTGGCTTGTAATTTGGTCTTTACTTTTTGCCCTGTCTTTCTGGTAACTTTTTGCTTTCCTCATGAAGGATATCCTTGATGTCATGCCACAACTCAACTGATTTTTGATCATTAGTGTCTTACACATCAAACCTGTTCTTGAAGTACTCTCTGAACTCAGGCGGGATTTGCTCAAGGTCATATCTTGGCTTTCATATACTTGTTTTAATTTTCTTTTTTCAGTTTGAGTCTGCATATGAACAGTTTATGGTTGGATCCTCAGTCAGCACCTGGTCTTCTGATGTTTGATATTGAGCTTTTCCATCATGCCTTGTCACAACTGTAGTCTGGTTCCTGTATGTTCCATCTAATGAATTTGGTTCCTGTATGTTCCATCTGATGAATCCATGTGTATACTCACTGTTTATGTTGGTGAAAAAATGTATTTGCAGTGAAAAGGTAGCTGGTCTGACAAATTTCTATCATGCAATCTCTAGCATTGTTTCTGTCACCAAAGCCATATTTTCCAATTACTGAGACTTCTTCTTTATTTCCAACTTTTGCATACCAGTCATCAATAATTATCACTACATACTACTTAATATTCAATCTATTTCAGATTACAGAAGTTAGTAAAATCTTCCCTTTCTACATTTGTAGCCTTAGTGGTGGGTGCATTAATTTGAATAAGTCATATTAATTGGACTTCTTTGTAGGAGTATGGATATTATTCTATCAGTGACAACATTGTACTTCACAACAGATCTTGAGATGGCTTTTATGGAGATGAATGCAACACTATTTCTCTTTAATCTGTTATTCCTGCTGTAGTAGACCATATTATTTTATGATTCAAAATGACCCATGCCACTCCATTTTAGCTTACTGATGCCTCAAATGTTGATGTTTTTGCACATAACTTCCCTTTTGATGATTTATAATTTTCCTAAATTCATACCATGTATATTCTATATTCCAATTTTTAAGGTTGTTTACACTTATCCTTTCCCATTTTGAGTCATGCCACATCAGCAAACATAGGTCCCTGAGGCTTATTGCATTCCCATCATTAAGGCTGATTCTACTTTGAGGAGGCAACTCTTCCCTAGTTGTCTTTTGAGTGCCTTCCCCCATTGGGGGCTCATTTTCTGGCACTACATCTGACAGATTTTCCTTGCTATTCATAGTGTTTTGAATGGATAATTATTTTAGAAGTGGGCTACCAAGTTATACTCCCTAGACAGTCTTAGTCTGGAAGTTCAGCTGAAACCTGTCCACAATGGGTGAATCCTCCTGGTATCTGTAAGACCAGTAGCATAGCTTTCAGCATCACAGCTACACAGAAGCCCCCAAAGTATGGAAAACTGACAGACAACATGCTAGGATTTAAGAAATTCTCAAACTTTGAAAATGCAACCATGTGGTTGGCAGAAATTCAAGAATTTCTTCCTCTTTCCCTGATTTCCATTCCCTGGTATATTGTGGAAGGACTTTGCAGGCATATTTTAAGTCTTTAGTTGACTTTAAAACTTGAAGACTTTCCATGTAAGCCTTATGCAGTTACATGTTGTTGTTAGGTGACATTCAGTTGGTGTTCAACTCATAGGGACCCTATGTACAACAGCTGAAACACTATTGTCAGTGCTTCTCTTCTATTCACATGGTTTTCAATGGCTGATTGTCTTTTGGGAGTGGGTTGCTGGGTCCTTCTCTCAAGCTTGCACCACCTGATGTTCCCAGGCAGTATCCCATCCAAGTACTAATCAGGCCCAGCCCTAATTAGCTTCCTAGATATGATAGGATCAGACACCACAATGGTATAGCTGCAGGCCCTATGTAGTTACTTAAGCATCTGAACAGGCATTAAGAAGAAAGAAGAAGTTAAAGAGATGTAATGCATAAGGAATCAAAGTACAACTCCTGTTTTAAGAAGGAAAGACTCATATGAAAAATCAAAGGAGCTCACATGGCCTCTAGAAAGAGAGATTAAGTCTCAGTTGCCAGGAAGGAGGGGAAGACCTCAGTATAACTGCAGAGAAATGAATTCTATCAACAACCTGAATGAGCTTATAGATGGATTTTTCTCCAGGTTTCCAGATAGAAACTCATCCATGCTTGCATCTTGACCTCAGTCCTGAGAAGACATTGGCCTGTGCCTACATGAATTTCTGAATTACCCAGATATTGAATAGTATTTTTGTTGCTATGCTTTTGATAATTTGTTAAACAGTAATAAAAAATAAATGTCCTCTTCATGTATGTGACCAATTAACTATCACCAAATAGGTATTGAATACACAGAGATTAAATTAGCATCACTATATTCTGTGGATATCCAGAAAATCAACTTTCGTGCCTCTTTTAACTGAATAAACTCTAATGAGAACTTCTGTGTTTTATGAAACGTGTGTCTTCATTATGTTGTAACAGAATTTGTTTAAGTAGTGAGTCAGTTACTCTGCAGTCTCCTTCCCTACATATTTGTGTGTGTGTGTGTGTGTGTTTGTGTGTGTGTGTGTGTGTGTGGTACTGGGGAGTTGAACACAGCACCTCACACTTGCATGCTTTGCAAGTGCTGTACCACTGAGCTGTACCCCCAGCCCACTATTTTTTTTTTTTTTTTTTTACTTTCTGAGACAAGGTCTTGCTAATTATGGAGACTGCCTCTGATCTTGAACTTGTGATCCTCCTATCTCTGCCTCCCAAATTGCTAGGATTACAGGCATGTGCCACCGTGCCTGGCTCCTTCCTTACACTCTTATCAGTCATGAACATTTTTAGTCTGATCAAGTCCCCCTTTTAAAACATATTTCCTTTTTAAAGTTCTTAGGAATGTACATTTCATAAATCCTGTCAAACTTCAAAATTCCAGCCTTCACTGCAAGAGAATTGATACAAAAACAAGATAAGTTAAAGAGCCATTAAAGAGAGAAAATAAAGATGACCCAGCACTACCTCCCAGGTTAGTGAGCTCTCATGTAGTAGGCATCACAGTTATACTGAAACTTCCATGCTGATCTAGCAGTTGTTCATTCAAAGAAGAAACTTAAAGGGAATGGATTCATATATTTGGTACCAAAAAGCAAAGACCTAGTGTAAATTCAGAGAAAATTTTTCAATTTGCCACAGTACTGAAGCTACATGTTTCCATTTAGTGATTTTGTGAATTCCAGCAGGGTGAAGGGCTGGGATTTAGCTCAGTGGGTAGAGAACTGTGCTATAGTCTCTGAGGTCCTGAGTTCAATTCCCAGCACCACAAAAATGAGAGAAAGGCCTGGCAATCCACTCCCGAGGCAATCCTGAAACAGACATTGAAAACCCTATGAGGGTCGCTATGAGTCGGATACCAACTCGATGGCACCTAACAACAACAACAACAACAACAACAAGCAAGGTGAAAGTCTGTAGTTGAACAGCCTCCTTGAGTTTGTGTAAAGCAAAACTTCTCATCATATTGAAGACCCTAAGAGCCTCTCCCAGAGAATCCCAACCATTAAACATTTCAGTCTCCCTCCCTGGATTAGAACCATTCAGGCTGGGTTCCCAAGAGGTTGCAAGATGATGGTACTGAGTCAAATGAACACTGTATTCTTTAATGTCTATCCAATTTATTAGTGTGGCCAGCTTGGCTGCACCATAAAACAAATTTCAAGTCTCCTTAACTTTTCTATCTGAAATCTTAGAGCTGGTCTAAATATCCTTTATTTCCCAATGTTGACCACGTGCATAGAATATACTCACTCAGATATATTCATAGGAAGGAGAAAAATGGGCTGGGATTTAGCTCAGTTGGCAGAGTGCTGGACTGCATTCTCTGAGGTCCCAAGTTCAGTTCCCAGCACTGCAAAAATGGGAGAAGGGCCTGGCAATCCACTCCCAAGGCAATCCCAAAACAGTCTGCCATTGAAAACCCTATGAAGGTCGCTATGAGTCGCATACCGACTCGACAGCACCTAACAACAACAACAACAAGTCTGATATTAATTGCCAAAATTTCCCCCAAGTGGCATGAACTTCATATCTAAGTGAATAAATTCTTCTAGTACTCAGGAATACAATTTCTAAGACACTTGTCACAGAATAATGGTATACTATAATTTCATTGGATGCATATATTTTCCTACCTCCTATTAATTTTTCCACATCTGTCTGGTAAAGATCCAACTTGAGCTCAAAATATGCTAATAAATTATATTCAGTCACATCTGCAAATGTCTTAGGAATCAGACCCTCTCTCCAAACCTGCCAATTAGATGTAACCAGTATGACGATGCTACTCTTTTCTTGTTCAATGAAATTTTCCAGTTACCCAGATAATTTCTGACTTAAGGCAGTGCTTAATGTCTGTCCTCCTACTTAACTCTTGTCTAATGTAGCTCTTTGTCTTCATTTTCCCTCGTAGCTCTCTCCCTGACTTCCATCCCTCTACTATTGATATCTCTTACTACTATCAATATGTAACCTCAAACTTACTCATCACTACCCCTACCAACTCCTTTCCACAGGCAATTTCTTAAGTAAAACCTAGCTCCAAATTAAGATAAATGTGATTTTGGTTGAAGTTATCACTATACCATATTCAATTTAAAGTCTACTTATAAAAATGATAAATTACCTCAAAGAAAACACAACTGAACAGATGAACACGGTTGAGATATGTGACAAAAAATATCTAAGTTAGAACAAACATTGAGCAAAGATCTTTAAAATTAAATAGAAATAACGGAATAGAAAAACACAATAAATCAAATTAAAATGATAGCAGAATGAAACAAACAGGCTAGATCAAGCCAAAGATAGACTATTAGGTATGGAAAATAAGGAAAAAGAGCTAATTTACTCAGATACAAAGATGGAGGAAAAAATAAAGAATATGAAAATGACTTTCAAGAAGTATGGGACAAGAAGAAGTGACATAACCTACGAAATCAGAGTGTACAAGAAGGAGCTGAGACTAAAGACCTAGTAAGTATATTAAATGAAATACTAGCTGGAAATTTCCCAAACATAGGAGAAATAGATAGCCAAACATCAAAGGTATCTAGAACTCCAAATAAATTCGACAAGGATAGATCCTCTCCACAAGACATAGTTGGAATGCTAAATCTCCAAAGCAAACAAACAATTTTAAAGGTTGCAAGAGACTAATTTCAGCTCACCTTCCAAATCAAACTCATTACAATAACATAAAACTTCTCTAACGTAACTCTAAAAGCAGGAAAGCATGGAATGATATATTTCAAGTACTGAAAGCAAATAACTGCCAACCAAGAATATTGAATAAAAAAAGTTATCCTTTAAAATAGGTGAAGAGACTTCTCAAGTCAAACACTGACATAAGCAATTCATGACCAGCAAACCAGCGCTGCAGAGGATGCTAAGGAAATCCTACATACAGAAGATAAGAAGACCACAAGAATGAATAAAATCTATGACAGGAATGCTTC
>VMDO01010676.1:0-17500 GCA_007922755.1 Pedetes capensis | reverse complement strand
AATTTGATTATTAAACAGTGTATATATGAAATAAATTATTACTCTGTACCCTATTAATTTGTACAAGCACAATACTTAATAAAAACTGTTTATATATCATGTACCTTATATTGGGTATTGTAAGTGATCTAGAAATTATGTACAATGTTTGGGTGGATGTGTCTACTTCATATGAAAACACTATGCCATTTTACAAAGGAAACTTGAACATCTGAGGATTTTGGTACCCACAGGAGGTCCTGTAATCAGTCCCCAGTGGATATGAGCGGCTGATTGTCTCATGTATTGGCCATATTCTGTGCCCATCATTACTGATGATCACATACCAGACCATTAGCTTCAGATAGGAACGAAGTCTAGTCACAGGACAGATAAATCTAATTGCAGCATCTATTCTGACTTTCAGACTTATATCCCTGCTCTATCACTATAGAGCTCATATCTAGATCCAGGCCTATGTTGCTAAGAGCAGAGAATGAAAATAAAAAACAATGAACCTTGACAAAAAATTTCTAAGCCATCAATAGTTCCTATTTTATCCTTGTCTTTCCAAATGCCTTCCAAATTGGAGAAAAACCATCTTCTCCATTGCTAACAGAGTCCATTACATTTTTGTCAACTCTAGGTTTTGATGAACCTATTTTACTTGTATTATTCTGTATTTTTTTTCAGAAAAGTGGTACACAAAACTATATAAGCTTCATAACCCATGACACATGTATCTGCTATTGCCAGTGGTATGCTCCCCCACCAAAGAAGTGTGCAGTTTTGATCTTGTGACTTATTCCCAATGACAAAATTACCTTCTGTCAAATTAATCTCATTAACTAAACACAACAAGTCTTCAGGACCAATCCATTTCAGGGCCAATTTCTCTTCTTTTCAAAATGTACAAGCATATATTAATGCCTAGGTAGACATTTCCTGCTAGGAATGTTATTCTAAGAGTTTAGTAATGTTCAGTTCTCATAAACTAGCTACTAAAGGCAAAACCAAAATGTGACTTTGTGCCACTAGACACTTTTACAATTAATGCTCTGAACTAAAGTTTTCTTTATACAATCCCTGTTACATTTCAAGTTGTAACTTGTTACCATATTTCCAGCATAGCATGGCAATTTAAATATGATATATGATATATAATTCATTTTACCTGGCTGTATTACATGTAAATTTAATAAGTATTCATCCACATTGTAGTTTACATTATAGGACAACACAGAACACTGTGGCACACCACCCAAACACTCCCTTCCATCAGAAAGTAAAATGCTGCTTGGTCTCATTTGTATTCATTTACTTGATGCCCATTTCTCCCTGTGAATTCAAAATCTGAGGAAATGTCTTTTTATAACCTGAACAAAGAAGAATCTGACAATTTCCCCAATGCTGAGTAAAGATCAATGAAGTATTGGAGATGTAGTTTACTTTGTAACTATCAAGTGTAACTGGATGCAATTTATTTAACTTCTCTCAGGCTTGATTTATTTAATCTCTAAGAAAGGATAATAACTGTATATAACATCTGCTTGGGAATATTAACTGAAATAATAATTTACAATCCTGAGAAATTCTTAACAAACGGAGGATCAACATCACTATCCCAAGTAAGAGAAAGTACTTCTGATGAATAGCTTTTACTCTGCACTGTTTCATTTTTGAATCCTTGACACTATCTGATCTTTCAGTCACAATGCTATAAAACAGCCACTGAAAAGTAAAATGTACTATGTGGGACATAGATCTTCACAACATGTCTATTTATTTTAACCAAATTGGTTTGATGATGTGTCTTCCAAGGTGAACTAGAATTGAGATTCATTGGCTCAGCAGGATTCTCCTTCACTGGTTCCAAAGTAAATGTGGATTGCAGTTGGCATTTCGCAGCCTGATCCTGGTTATAGGCACACTGACTAATAGCTGGCAGAGAAGGCATATTAGCAGGCATAATTATGGCCAGCATAAAGGCAGTAGAGAACTAATGATGCTGTTTGTCTAACACATTATTTGACACATCATCAAAATAAAAATCTGAAGTCAATTTAATTTTCTCAATTATATTTCAACCCAGAAAAGCATAGACCAATGAATCCTTTCTGAAATTATCATTATTAGACATTGTGCCTACTATTGTATAGCAAGCGAAATACAAAACAGAAAAATACTGAGTACATAGAGTGTGTACAAATCACAGGGGAAGTGTTTTCATATACTTTATATAATCTGCTCCTCACAACAGTCTTTCAAGGTGACTTTTACTGATCCCATTTCAGAGATGAGAATATTAAACATTTGGAAAGAAATTCACTCCTAATGACATACAATTACAAAAACATGTTCCTAACCTTGAATGAAATTCTCTCTTGGAGACTTTAAAAAATATGCAAGTATCCTTGAAAAGTATCAGCTACTAAGAAAAATAGACTCAATTCCACCAAAGTGCGCCATTGTGGTCTGCTGTCCACAATTACAGAACAACAACCCTTTTACCCCCTTCCCTGACATACACTGTGTCCTTGAAAAAAACTTGTGTCGACAAGAGAAAAGACCAGCATAGCATCTATTCTTTGTAGGCAGTGTGATGCTCCAATCTCTCTGTCTTACTCCTTATAGACCACCATGTAATATCATTCCGTGAAACTTTCCTTCCATGTCCTGCTGTCTTTTAGATTCCTTGTTCAAAGAGGGTCATATATTTATAGACTGAAATTCCAACCCTGTTCTTAAAAGTTGTGGATTAAATTACTGATTAAAATTATTAAAAACCTATCATGTTTACCTCTTATAGTGCAAGCTGCCAGCTCTTAAAATGAAGTGCAATCTGCCTGCCTAGCATCTGACCTCAGCTCCTTCCATCACTCCCTAATCCCACTGTTCACTGTGGTAACACTGATGCTGTCTAACTTCCCGCTCACACCAGGCCTTTGGGAGTCTAAATTGTTCGTGCTGTCCCACAGCTGAAAGATCCTCTCTTTGCATCCAGCACTTCCCTTGACAAATCCCTTATAAATGTTTCAATGTGACATGACATGCCCCAGCAAGTTCTCTGGCATGGGCTTATAGGGTTCAACACTCTTCTCTGAACCTATTAAACACTCTGGTTCACCTTTACACCAGAAATACTGACATCAGGTTACAAAGATCTGTTTATGTGTTTCTCCCCTTACTATACTCTGAGCTCCTGGATGACAATAATTATATCTATTTATCTTTGTATGCCTGACTCAGGGTACAATGTATGGCTTAAATTCCATTACCATAATTTTAGCCTCATGCTTATGAAATGAGTTTAGATTGTATAGAGTATGTAGGTGGGGTAGGAGAGAAAAAGTAATATGTTTTCCTAATCCATCACTAGGCTCATCACTGAGACTCCCATAATGAGAGACAGAATAACACAGAGAGATGCACAGAGATTTATAAATGAAGACCCAAAGGAAGAGGGAAATTTAAGTATTTTTATTATTCAGTTTTATGAAGAGTAGATAGTCTTATAGACATATACTGTGGGGGAAAAGGCGTACACTATAATGACAATAAATTAGGGTGATCTCATCAATGTCTATTTGTTCAGATTCTTCTTTGTGAGTATAGGGCAGCATCACCCTGGAGTGAGAATCTTATGATCTACTTTCAAGAAGTAAGCAAGGTTCAATGGCACATTTTAGGAGATAAGAACAGAGGAATTTATTTCTAGTTTCTATGACCTGCTTTCATTGTTTTCTCAATGACAAGGTCCCATGTTTTAGAGAAATATATCCTGAATCCTAACCATGGATATGATTTAATTATTATATTTCCTTTAGGTGTATAGAAAAAATTCTTCTACACATGTCTCATTACACTTTTTATTTTTATTCAATAATGAAAAACATTCCCTTTACTGAATGTATTTAATTTTAAAAATCACAAGGAAGAAGTAAATGATAGGTAAGGGTCACTTTAAAGGCAAAAAATTATGAGTGCAATACAGAAATGTGGATGGCCCTGGCTTTATTCAGATTTCTACTGTAGAAACCTGGGTAGAGTCAACAAGGGATGCATTTTAGAGCAAGGAGTACTTGGGAGTCTTTAACATCCTATTCCAAGAGGTTGTCTTTGCTAAGAAACACCTTGGTTCCAGGCAAGAAATAGGGAATATATCTGGAGGGTTATAAGAAAACAACATTTGAAATTAGATTTGGGTCTAGGTCTCATCTTCTGTTAATAGAAGTTACAGTGCTGACATAGGGCGAGTTCACATCACAGAGCTGGCATCAGTTTCCATGTCTGTATAGTAGCACAGCCCAGGAAATTTCAGATGAAGGATACTGAACATCTTGTTTCTGTTATCTCCAGTCATATGTAAAATCACTACAATATTCAGGGAATGGGAGATCTTAGAAAAAATGTCACTAATGTTATGCTTTCATTTATGTTTTCATTTCTCTCTTGAAGGTGATGTAGGATATAGACTCACTTAAAGAGAGATAAACTTTCATGAGCAGAAGTGAAGTCCAACCTGATCTTCACAGAGCTTAGCGCAGCATGCCCTATGGCTTACCTGCCCTGATGCCTACACCTATTACCAGGATCAAACCAAATATCAGAACATATCACCTGGTGCACTGGAGCAATTTCAGGGGAGGACTAAATGTGCAATGAACAGTGCCCTTCCCTTGTGGAACCCCAAAAACACCTGCAAAACTGAACACCCCAAAGAAATGTTGTGGGGCAGCTAGTTATGGAAACTCTAAGGCCAGAAATGAGCAGGACAGGACACCTTACTGTTGGAAAAGGGCTAGACTTGATTCAAAATGAACAGAAGACTCCCATCAGAGGTTCGTCAAGGATATTGACTTCTACTCACAAATGTGAAAGGCATTTTAGGAAAGTGAACATCTCTCTCCTAGCAAATTCTTTGCAACCTTCTCACTTGCATATCCCAGGGGCTTTCTTACCAGCTCACAAAATCCAGATGCATGCTGTACATGAAAAATTTGTCAACAGGCTTGTTTTCTCCATATCTATAACACTTCTGATTTAAGAGTTAAATTTACATGGTAAAGTTACTAATATTAGAGAAATGGGTATGATTCAAACACATATATTCTCAGTACCTCATGTTTTTCTTTATATTCAACTCTACAAAACATCCCAACTTTCAACATAGTCAATTTGTCAAGCCTGGTGTAAAAGTTGCCATTAAGGAAATTCAACATTTATTCTTTTGACGAGTGCCCAGATAGAAATTTTATTTAAGCATGGTCTTTCTGTTGCAAGAAATCAATTCTACATATCACCCCTCCTACTGTTGTTTTTGTTAGGTGCCATCGAGTTGGTATCCGACCCACAGCAACCCTCATAGGGGTTTCAATGGCTGACTGTTTCAGAATTGCCTTAGGAGTGGATTGCCAGGCCCTTCTCCCATTTTTGCTGTGCTGGGAATTGAACTCGGGACCTCAGAGACTGCAGCACAGTGCTCTAACAAGTGAGCTAAATCCCAGCCCACCCCTCCTACTAAACATCACTAAAGATCCTGCTAATTGTAATTAATTGTTAAGTATATGTCTGGGAATGTAAAGGTCTTCCTAATCTGGATCAAGTGCTCAATATTATATTGAAACAAATGGAGAAAAGTGAGCTACCTGGTTGTATGAAATCTGTTCTTGCCTTCTGGATATATTTTCTTACCAAAACTTTGAGACCATTTGTGCTAATGCTCCTATGTTCCCTTCCAATATCATTTTTTGCTACTTCCTGAGTACATACCTATCTCCTAAATCTTTTAGGTAAAGTTCTCTGAATGTGTCTAGAAATTAGGCCATAATCTTAAAAGACACAGTCCCCAATGTCATAATCCTGAATGTTGAATCTGAAAGATCAAAAGCTCTAAATTCTAAATCCTAGAAGACCAAAATCCCCAAAATATCATCCTACAAAAAAAAACCTTCAAAAATTATTTAAAACACATTTGATTATATTTTAAAGGGACTTTATCTGAGAAACATGTAAAAATATACAAGATAGTTCATAGGATATGTTACATAAAAAATAGTCAATAGTATACATATTTTTGTAAGTATAAACACTCAGGTATATTGGTGATAATCACATAAGTATAAACAGTTATGAGACAATAAAGAGTATTCATAAAAATTGGCCAAAACATGAAATTTATAGATTCATATCTCTATACTTGTTATTTTATGCACTGAGATTTATAACTGTGGTCCCATGAAAGACCATGATAGGCAACCTGGATCTTTTGATGAGATTGATCTAAACTCATCAGCGATGACCACCATCTATGCAGTCATTCAAAAAGGGATCTTAATTTTTTTTTTGTCTTTCGGAGGAAGTTTTAGGTTTCTACACACACACACACACACACACACACACACACACACACACACACACTGCTTATATTCAAAGTCAACATTGGTATTATGCACTTTCACTATGTCAAGTTAGCAAAAAAAATATGTCTAAAACAAAACAGAACCGTCTCAAGGTCTTTAGACAATTTTCACCTTTAGTGTATGAAATGATGCAAAAATGGAATATGTAGCAACGTGATGACATGTAGGAATGTGGCATATTACATATTTATAGAAAAGATTCAAATTTATTTGTAGACTATTTATTCAAGAGTCTACTAGAGAGTCAAGCATTGCCATTAGGAATAAAATTAAGAGCAGAGGCAATACATCATCTTTCCTGGAGATTGTAATTCAGAGGAAAACAAGAGAGTCAGGTTTAACAAGTCATAAAAACAAAGACATTGTTACAACATGCAACAGACATCATGAAGAAGAATTTCTGGTTAAAAAAAAATTGTAAAACAGAAGAACTGACCTGTACACGAACGTTATATTAGCAAAATGTCTTCATAATTTAATAACTGTTTCATTTTCTTTAGCTTTTTTATTCCAATGAGTTGATGTCAGTGTACAAAAGAAATACAAAAATAGCTATTTAAGTCTCTAATGTCAGCTGAAGAATATATTTGAATTGACTTCTTTTGTTCAAGTTTTATCTTTATGAAAATGTACAAAATAAAAGTTTATTCTGATAAATTGTGTTATTAGTCATGATTCTGAAAGACAAGATCCAAAAAATTGTCCCCTTTTTAATGGAAATTGCAGTTTTGGAGACTTTCTTTGGCTTTCAAGATTTCAAAATTTGGGATATTGATCCTTTCGAATTGCAATTTCTGGACCTTAGGAATTTTTCTCTTTCAGGATTGTAATATTTGGGGTTATAGCATTAGCAATTGTGCCCATCCTCATAGATCATGTATCATTCAGATTTTTTAAATCTACCAATTAATTAACTTCTCTGGGTAAGATATATTAGCTCTTAAAGTTTCAGGTTTAAACTTCATCTCTGACAAGCCTTTTGATGCCTCTCTACTACTACTACTACTACTACTACTACTACTACTACTACTACGCAGTTTCAGGTAAAATTGATGATAAAATTTACAATTTACCAGTTATCTTAAAATTACCTGCATGTTTTTCTTTCTCTTCCATTAGAGAGTAAACAACTTGAAGGAAACAATGGTATAATCCCAGCAAATGGAGTTTGCAGTGCCCAAAACAGCAGATGCTCAGTAAATGTCTGATAAATGGAAAATCACACTAAACATTTGTAGCTAGACACAGTCACCCAGTGGCTTCTCCTGGACCTGGGTTGAGTGTGCTGAAATTATAGGCTAGGTTTTGTGATAACAGTGCCAGGGATGCTAAATGAACAGGAGTGAGACAATAGTATTTTATGGAATATCTGTTTGAGTCACTTAGTTATTACTTTATCTCAGCTACAATGCCTGGTCTTAGTCTCTGACTCTGGGATAAATATTACTGGACACATTGAAAATAGACCCTAATGGTAGGCAAGGGTCCAGAAATGGCCCTGGGTTGAACTGTAGCTGCCATACCATCCCAGAGGAGTAATCTGACCCAACATAGAAACAATCTGGCCTTCACATTGTTTCCCTCCACTGGAAAGTTACTCAGATAGAATTTCAATTTGCCTTTCTTCCTTAAAAATCAATGCCTCTTTCTCTTTGTAATTGAAGATGCGTTAATATCGTTGTTATTGTTAGCTGCCCTTGAGTTGGATACAACTCATAACAACCCTATATACAACAGAAAGAAATACTACCCAACACTAGCTTATCCACACGCTCTTTTGATGTTTGAGCTCATTGTTACAGCCACTGTGTTTCTTCTCATTTTGAGTTGTGCCACACCAGCAAAAGACGGTGCCAGAGGTTTTATTCAATTCTTGTCATTAAGGTGAACTCTACTTTGAAGAGGCAACTCTTCTCCAGTCTTTCCTGAATACGTTTCAGCCTGTAGGGCTCATTTTCTGGTACTATGTTGGACAGTGCTTCTCTGCTATTCATAGGGTCTTTAATAGCTACTTGTTTTGGGAGTGGGCTGCTGGGTGCTCCTCCCTAGTCTGTGTTAGTCTGGAAGCTCAGCTAAAACCCTTCCAGCATGGGTGGCCCTGCTGCTATCTGAAATACCAGTGGCATAGCTTTCAGCATCACAGCAACGTGCAAGGCCCCACAGCAGGACAAGCTTATTCTTTCCAAATGGGCTGAAATCATGTTTCTTTCTTAGTTTAATAAATTATTCTCTTCTGTCCATAACTGGAGTGTGGTCCACTGGGAAACCCCTTTACTTAATGCCTTCTTTGTCTGGCAGAATTGATCTTAATTATTCCCATGTGAGGCTTTTTGAGTGGCTACATTAGCCAACTATGTTTTCAGCTGCTGAGATCAACAACTTTCCACAAGTATCACCAGCTGATGGGAAGGATGTTTCCCAAGACACAGAACATGGCCCTCCACAGAGACCTGGCAATTCAAATAGGCACTTTTTTTTGTATGCTTCTTTTTCTGTTAGCTTCAAACAGATTTAAAATATCAAATTTTCCAGGCAGGCAATGCACTTTGAATAAATCATTGATCAGATGGAGACATTTTAAAGGGGTTGTCACTAAAACACCTAAAGTGATCTCTAAGTTACAGGCTAGATCAGCCAAATTCTTTAATTTTTGTCTCTGCAAATCAACACATTTCTATGAAGTTACTAAAAGCCATCAGGATATAAGAAGTACATTTTCCCTAACTTGTTCACTGTCAGTAACCACTGCAACCTAGCAGTGGTTGTTGTTGTTGTTGTTGTTGTTAAGTGCATTGAGTCAGTGTGGGACTCATAGCAATCCCAAGTACAACAGGTGAAGCACTATTGTCAGTGCTTCTCTGCAATTCATAGTGTTTTCAATGCCAGATTGTTTTTTGGGAGTGGGTTACAGGGTCCTTCTCCCAAGCCTACAGCATCTGGTGTTCCCAGGCAGTCTCCCATCCAAGTACTAACCAGGCCAGACCCAGCTTATCTTCCAAGATCTGACAGGATCAGATGTCACAGTGGTATGGCTGCAGGCAACTGGAATGCCCAAACAGGGACTTGAAACTGGACCCTCAGATTAAAAGACTGATGCTATACTGACTGTGCTATACAGGCCTAGCAGTGATGGAACACCTATAATAACTAGAGATCTGCAACCTCAGAATAAAGAAAAATGGCAAAGCCTATTATCCTCATTTTCTAAAATTTGCTATTGTAATTCTAGCCCTGGGGACTATGTCTGACTGCTAAGCATGGTACGTTGTATATACTGAATAAATACTGTTCTTATTGTTGGGTGCCTTCGAGTCAGATCCAACCAAGCCTAAGTATGACAGAATGAAGCACTACTCAACACAATACTAAGCACATGACCTTTTTGTTTGAGCCCATTGTTGCAACCACTGTGTTTCTTCTCCTTTTGAGTCATGCCACATGAGCAAAAGGTAGTCTCGGGGGTTTTACTCCATTCCAATCATTAAAGTTGACTCTACTTTGAGGAGGGAACTATTCCCCAGTAATTTTTTAAATGCTTCAAGCCTGGAGGGAGAGGGACTCATTTTCTAGCCCTATATTTGATAGTGCTTCCCTGCTATTCATAGAGTTTTCAATGGCTAATTATTTTGGGAGTGGGATGTTGGGTTCTTCTTCCTAGACTGTCTTAGTCTGGAAGCTCAGCTGAAACCTGTCCAACATGGGTTGTCCTGCTGGTGTCTGAAATATTTGTGGCATAGCTTTCAGCATCACAGCAACACGCAAGCCCCCACAGATCAATAAACTGATAAACATGTGTTGTTGTTGTTGTTAGGTGCTGTCTAGTCGGTATCTGACTCATAGTGACCCTGCCTACAACAGGGGAAACACTATTGTCAGTGCTTCTCTGCTCTTCATGGGGTTTTCAGTGGCAGATTGATTTTGGGGAATGGGTTGCCAGGTCCATCTCCCAAGCCTGCAGCACCTGGTGTTTCCAAGTGGTCTTCCATCCAAGTACTAACCAGGCCCAACCCTGCTTAGCTTCCAAGATCTGAGGGGATCAGATGCCACAGGGCTATGGCTGCAGGCTGGTGATAAACACGTAGGGGGAGTAAATATTAGTTGACCTGATTCTTTAACAGATCAAAAACCCTCATTCCTATCAAGAATGTTGCCTCAATTTTGTTATCTGTCCAGTGAGAATCCTGTACTAATCAACATGAAGTTAAGTTAGTTATGCAAGTTAAGAGACTAAAAAGGAGCTTGGATCACATCAGTCAACAATCTTCAGTTTCCTTTTCCATTTTTTTTTTGTCCTTTCCTTTGCTCACATCAATTTCTTAGACCAAAAAAAAAAAAAAAAAAAGAAGAGGAAGGAAAGAAGGAAGGAAAGAAAGAAAGAAAGAAAGAAAGAGCTCAGAATGCTTTTGATTGACACCCTATCAGCTGATCCAGGCATCATAGTGATATACATTCATAGTAAAGTGAAGTAAAACAGACACTACCTTTTGCCAAACTATCCCATTATGTTTCATAATTACTATTTTTACCTTACATAGAACAAAATTAACTTTGTTATATGAGTTTTGATCAATATAGTCATATATCTACCACCACAATCAAGATATGGAACAGTCCCATCATCCTGCACTATTTCCCAAATTTGCTTCTGTAGTCTGAAGCTGCCCAGTCCCAAACCCTGGTATCCACTGATCTCTTCTTTCTCTGTCCCTACAATTTTGCTTTTTGTAGAACCTCATATAGTTGTTACATGAACATAAATTTTCATTTATCTTCAGTGAGTACTTAGAGGGGAGTTGCTAGATCACATAGTTAATATACTTTTAACTTTATACAAAACTGACAAATTGTTTACCAAAATGCTTGCACCATTTTGCAATTCTATGAGCAGTGCATGCATGAGCTTCCAGTTTTTCTTCATGGTCGTCATTACTATGTAGTGTCAGATAGATGGATGTATGTTTGAGTGTCATTTTTGTCATGCTAATGTGTCCCTAGAGCAATCTGTGATTTAAGCATGCATTTGACTAATAATGCTGAGCATCATTTCATGTGTTCCTTTGCCATATATATGCCTTTTTATAGTCAAGTATTTCTTTTTGCTGTTGTATTATGAATATAAGTCCTTTGCAAAATATGATTTGCAAATATTTTCTCCTAGTTTGTAGCTTGTTTTTTTATTCTCTTAACATTGCTGTTTGCATAGAAAAGTTTTAAATTTTGATGAAGTCCAACTTACCATTTTTAAAAATTTTATAGATAAGCATTTGGAGTTATATAGAAGAAATTTTGCCTAACCCAAGTCAAAAGCACTCTATCCCTTTCTTTTTCAGGAAATTGCATAGACTTATAATTTACCTCTGGATTAATAAAGGTTTATGATAAGCAATTTTAGGTTAATTTGCATATCAGGTATAAGTGGTAGTTTGAAGTTTATTTATTTATTCATGTATTTGCAAATAGATGTCTAATTTTCCAGCATGATTTGTTGAAAAAGCTATCATTACCTCTTAAAATTTTTATTGTTGTTATTGTTGGGTGTTGTTGAGTCGGGTCTAACTCACAGTGACCCTATGTACAACAGAATGAGATATACCCTGCACTGTGCCATCCCTGGCCCTGTCAGTGCTTCTCTGCTGTTCATAGGGTTTTCAGTTCCTGATTGTTAACTGATGTGGCACAATTCAAAATAAGAAGAAACACAGTGACTACGACAATGGGCTCAAGCATAAACAGATTGCTTGCATGACACAGGGTCGGTTGTTTAATTCAATTTGTACATAAAGTCACCATGAGTTGGATTTGACTCAACAGTACCAAACAACAAAGCTCTTCTCCTTGGGGCTACGGTAACTCAATCCCCATCTATGACAAGGTAAAACATCTATAGGCAGCAGGAATATATCTTGGTCCAACATTAAAATGTAACAGGCCCTTTAGAAGAGAACAATTCAAGAAACGACCTTTCCTAAAACAAAACCTTAAGATGGAAACCATAATGATTGTAACAGAAGACCAACATCCCCATTGTTTTAACCAAGACTCCTATGCTATCAAAGTTCTAATGACAGACCATTAAAGTGGCCAGTGGTGGGCTTCTGCACCTGTGGCCTGGGCCACCTACTATTACATTCTGTAATGGCTGTGCTGCATTTCAGACACTCCTGCAGTGATGTACTGGAGATATGTTATTTCATTTCTTACTACTCACCCTAGAAAGAGGACTCTGCAAATTTAACTTAAGGAGCAGTCATTGTGTTCAACATCATTTGAAGCAAGGAAAGGATACAAGAAAATAGGGATATTTGTCCTTCAGAGCTATGTATCCTGTTTAATGGAGTGCAGGGAGCAGGGAGGCGGAGAGGGCCAGGCAAAGGTCATTGCCTAGGCTGCCAAAGATTGATGGCACCACTTTAGGATCTGCAGAGTTTTATCCATGCCTTTAAATGAACCTTGCAGATCCAGGGATTAAATTTTTATTAACAGATACAAATAAGAATTGGTAACAGAGACAGCACATTCTATATATAATGACAGAGAAGTTGCTTTTCCAGCCACAATTTTTATGTATATGTGTGCCTTTTCTACAGAACACTGTCCTCCTAAGAGTGAAGTATCTAACATTCTGATCATGGGAACGTACCTGTGAGCCTAAAGTTTAAGCAAGGGGAGGTAAGTAGACTTAAAGGATATATGAACACTGTGCTTAGTGACTTATAAAATTGTCTTGTCCTCATTGTTTCTCTGGCCTGCCTAGTATTAAGCACACATGATCAAAGTTTCCTTCGTAAGCTTGTCAATTATATCTACATTTTATGACAGTCTACTCTTTCAGGTAACTGATACTTGCCTTTAGATTACTTTAAGATAGTAGAATTACCTAAATTTTAAGTATTACCTACAACATTTAAGCAGGAACTTCTCTGAGTTATCCTTATCATAGTTACCAGACTACAATCAGACTTACCTTCTCCCAAATACTCAATCAGCCACCTGTGACTTCTGGGTATAATAGGAGCTCAAGAAAAATCCAACCTGCTACTTCAGTTGGTAAGAGCATGCACATAATGATATGTCAACTCATTCAAGTATTTATTTAGTATATACTTAATGCATATTATAAATTAGAAACTAGGTGACATTATAATGAATAAATATACCTTAGTCAGATCTCAGATATCAAGGCTCCAAATTCCTCTTGGCCTATAGCTTTTCCTAGAGTAGCTGAGTTCTAACACTGTTCTTGCAACTATTCACATGAATTCAGAAGCTAAATTCTTTGTTTTCATTTTCCAGTACCTGGGGATTGAACCCAGGACTTCATGAATACTTTGCAAGTACTCTGCCACTGAGCTGCACTCCAGTCCTTTTTATTTAATTTTTGAAATTGAGACAGGGTCTTGCTAAGTTATGCAGTCTGCCTCTGGCCTCCACCTGCAAACCTCTTGTCTATGCTTCCAGCATCCACGGGATTACAGGAACAAGCCACCACTCCTAGCTAAGAAGCTAAGTTTTTAACATCCACCTTTGTATACCTTTTCAATTAACTCTCTTAGCATTCAGGATAGATACAAAGCTAATGCATTTTGAAGATTTGATTTTTAGATGTTGGACTCTCCCTATGAAGACTGAAATTTTTTTATTCATTTCCTTTGTTTGAGTTAACTAAATGTTATATACCATTGAATAGCAAGGAAATCTGCTAACCTATTTTAGAGAAATGCCTTGCCATGGCACAATATTTGGAAACAAGAACAAAAAAGGTAAGTTGTATCCAGATATTTGAGAACACTTACTGCCAAGCCAGTGACCCCAAAATATTTCATAAGTAGAGAACCATTAGATGCTTTTTTGTTAATCACGTGATCATAATGATTATGGAAAGATTAGTCTGATGAAATAATGTTTTAGCTTTTGTATAGGAGAGATTACAACCAGGGAAATTGTTTGAAAGTTAACAAAATATCTCAAAAGTAAAGGAGTGACATTTAAAAGAAGATACAATATCAGTCATAATGGGAAGGAAAAACAATGTAAAGAAAATTGAGACAAAGGAAAAGTATTTCTTTACTGAAAAATATAATTACTTCAATCATTTAGGCATTAACCAGACCTTTGCTATTTAATTTCCCAAAAGGTTAAAATTAACTGATTAGGAAGGATGAAGCAATGGATGGGTAACTAAGATGGTGGTACCTTAATTGATGTGATTTTCTCATCTTCGCCCTATCTAAAGTAATAATGATACTGAAGCACAGGGGAAGAACATGTAATTTCTAGACCTGACATGCTAACATTATAAAATCTATATCACCAAACAGCCTGAAATGAAAAGATATTTTTACTATGCTGCCAGAATAATATACAGGAACCAGAGATAGTACAGGAAATCATCTTGAAGATAGTTTTTGACAAGCACACACATGTTAGGTCATTGATTGCAAGACAAAAAAAAAAGGCAAAAATTAAGGGTATTAGAAAAGTTAACAAATTAAAATAATTAAAATTGTTAACTCAGCCCTGGAATTGGCCTATTCTAATATAAAATACATTTGTGGTAAATTCTACTTAATGCCTTATTTCTCACACTATGCAATTAAGTGACTAATTTAATTTCTAAAATTTCTAAAAGTGATATTACATTTGCTATTCGTGTGGCTTATGTTTAAATTATTAATAACATTTTCAATTTGTTTTTCAGACTTTTTAGGAACAAATGTGCTCTGCTTTTCATAAGGGCTAATGCAATTAGTGTTTCAGATGGTTTATGAGTTTATTTCATAATATTTTGAACTCAAGTTCCCATGTCCTATTTTGCCAGGCATATTTTCTCTTTCTTAGTAAAGCTGCAAGGAAAAAGTATCCCTTGAATCTTGCCACGCACTGTATGAAGGGCCTGTGGTTTCTAGGATGACTTATATATCTATCTATGTTGGTAATTGGGCTGGGATTTAGCTCAGTTGATAAAGCGCTGCTCTGTAGTCTCTGAGGTCCTGAGTTCAATACCCAGAACCGCAAAATGGGAGAAGGACGTGGCAACCCACTCCCAAGGCAATCCCGAAACAGTCAGCCATTGAAAACCCTATGAGGGTTGCTATGAGTCAGACTCACTGGACGGCACCTAATATCAACAACAACAACATCTTGGTAATTACTTTTTCTCCATAACAAATTCCTAAAATGCTCCTTTAGCTGTGTTTGATTCTATGAGTCTTAAATGTCTCAAGAACAACAATTCAGTCTGTTGTTTTTAACTGCAGGAAAGTATGGAAGGTAGATTCAGAGACCACTTGGAGGACAGTGAAAGGAAATTTACAAAGTCAGTTCTGGTGAAGAGAAGGAATTAACAGGCCAAGAACTGGAATCTATTCTCTCTAGGCATAGGTAAAGAGAGAATAAACAATACTGAAACCAGAAGCCAGAAGAACTTCTCACAGATAGTACTGATGTCAGAACTGAGTGCAAAAAAGGAAGGATTAGGAACTACTGCTGTATGTACAGCCTTCAAGTGAAAGATCTTTGACATTCGCAGAAGCTATTTGTATATGGATTTAAACAACTGCTTAAAATTACTTTTAAGTGAGTATTTACAAATAACTTTATTATTGACAAAATGCAGACAAAATTATTTTAATTTTTTGTCATTCTTAATTTAGTGTAAAATAAGCACATATGTGTACATACAGAGAGATTTATATATGCTATAATTTTCTGGCTTTTCAATTCCAAATCCCAAACACTTCTATGTTCAGTTTATAAATCACATGGGGAATGTGAATATGAGCAACATACAATAATATGCATGTATGGAAATGTCAAAATGAAACCCATTAAGTTGTATAATAATGAGGTGGGAGTCAAGATGGCAGACAGATAACACACACCTTCTGTTCCGGAGCAATAAAAGCCTTGATTAGGGGTTTAAAAATCAAATTGAATAAATAGAAACAGAGATAATTTAGTTTGAGAGATAGAGAATGAAACTAGGTGTGCACTGAAATCAAGGATTAGGCTTCAGAGGAGTTACACAGTGGCCAGCAGCGGGACCGCCGCCATTTCGCCATCACACAGACAGAGGATAGAATCCCAGAGACTTGGAGGGGATTTCGCGCACACGCACCCATGGGCCCGGACCCAACACAGAGTGCAACCTTGGCAGCACACTCTCACCACGCCTGCGGGACACAGACTGCAGATCCTAGGTGAGTCACCATAAGGGGGCCCACAAACGCCCTCCATAGCAGCCTCGGAGCGAACGGGGAAGCCGGTACCAGCGATCCGCGTCTAGAGCTAAGACGTGGCTCCCCTCTCTTCTGTTGCAGCGGATCAGGCCTACGGTCGCAAACTCCACAGAAAATTGGGCACACATATGCCCAGATCCCAGACACATCAGAGGTGAACCCAAATCACCCCACTATGCTGCGGAGAGGTCTGGGGCTTGTGGAGGCAGCTAAGTCGCGCGCAGCCGGGAGCTCCTTTTCGGCGGAAACTGGCAGAGCAGTTCACCACCAGCGAAGTTCCGAGCGTGACTACAGCACAGGACAAGGTAGTGGGGACGAAATCTCTGATTTGGGGAATGGCGCCTGATCTACGTGGGACAGGGAGAACTTCAGGGAAGACCCCACAGGTTCCTCTGCCTCTCGAACAGTACAGTAGTCGAGAGTGTTTCGTGGAACAGTCTCTTTGGGCACATGGGGCCCCAATTAAATCCAGATTGTTATGAAGAGCTTGGCTATATGGACCCAATGAGACCGATTGTTACTGCGGATTGTGTGGAAATACTGCCACCCTGAGCTCTATCGGGAACATTGCACCCTGCATTATAGAATCCACCTGGTCAAACTGGGTGTAATAATTAGTTCAGGCTCCATCCTCAAGATAATATGTTTTTACTGTTAATAGAGTCTTGAGCCTGCTTCCTTTGTGGAAACTGGACTGACACTCTGTGGCCCCAGCCCATACATTTTTTGCTTTTTGAGATAGGCTCTTGTTGGGCTGCACAGATTTTGGGCTTGAGACCCTCCTGCCCCCATCCCGCAAGTCACAGGGATTCCAGGCGTCCTTCACTGCACCTGACTGCAAGAGTTGTTATATGTATGGGG
>VMDO01010675.1:0-70590 GCA_007922755.1 Pedetes capensis | reverse complement strand
TGACTCACCAGAAAACTTGCAGTTTGTGTCCCGCGGGCAGGGTGACAGTGTGATGTCAAGGTTGCATGCTGTGTTGGGTCCGGCTCCCCTGGGTGTGTGGGCAAAGTCCCCTCCGAGTCTCCAGGATTCTATCCTGCCATCTTGTCCTGTGCTGTAGTCGCGCTCGGAACTTCACCGCTGGCGGTGAACTGCTCTGCCATTTTCCGCCAAAAAGGAGCTCCCCGGCCGCGCGCGACTTAGCCGCCTCCACAAGCCCCTGACCTCTCCGCAGCACAGTGGGGTGATTTGGGCTCACCTCTGATGTGTCTGGGATCCGGGCATATGTGTGCCCAATTTTCTGTGGAGTTCGCGACCGTAGGCCTGACCCGCCGCAACAGAAGGGAGGGGAGCCGCGTCTTAGCTCTAGACTCGGATCGCTGGCACCAGCTTCCCTGTTTGCTCCGCGGCTGCTATGGAGGGCGTTTGTGGGCCCCCTCACGGTGACTCACCTAGGATCTGCAGTCTGTGTCCCGCAGGCGTGGTGAGAGTGTGCTGCCAAGGTTGCACTCCGTGTTGGGTCTGGGCCGTGGGTGCATGTGCGCAAAATCCCCTCCAAGTCTCTGGGATTCTATCCTCTGTCTGTGTGATGGCGAAATGGCGGCGTCCTGCTGCTGGCTACTGTGTAGCTCCTCTGAAGCCTAATCCTTGATTTCAGTGCACACCTAGTTTCATTCTCTATCTCTCAAACTAAATTATCTCTGTTTCTATTTATTCAATTGGCTTTTTTAAACCCTTAATCGAGGCTTCTTATTGCTCCGGAACAGAAGGTGTGTGTTATCTGTCCGCCATCTTGACTCCGCCCGTGAGGAAGCTTACGGTCTTTTTATATAAATGAAGAAGCTGAAGTTCAGAGAAGTTGGGCTACTCAAAGTCACCGAACTGAACTAATTCATGTCTAAGCTGATATTGAAACTTCTTGTTGTTGTTGTTAGGTGCCATCAAGTCTGTGTCCAATTCATAGCAACCCTGCTTACAACAGGCAAAACCATATTGTTAGTGTTTCTCTGCTATTCATAGGGTTTTTAATGGCTGATTGATTTTTGGGTGTGGGTTGCAGGGTCCTTCTTCCAAGCCTACAGCACCTGGTGTTTCCAGGAGGTCTCCCATCCAAGTACTAACCAGGCCTGACCCTGCTTAGCATCTGAGATCTGAAGGGATCTGACGCCACAGTGGTATGGCTGTAGGCATTGACACTTGAGTGGTTTGATTTTCAGTGGGAGTTTTTATCCTGATATCCGCAAACTGCTGGATCTTGCAAAGTTTATCCCTCATATTAGGTAACAAACAGAAAGCTGGAATTCTTCTAAGCAAGTGCTCACTCTCAATTGTTTCAATAACTTGACAGACAGGGTTCCAGCTGGGTAGTGGTAGAAGCCAAATTCTTAGATGCAAAGGAGACAACTTTTTAGATGTGAGTGGATATCAGAGCCTTTACAATGTGTCTAAGACTTTCTCTACAGCTCCTCTGACTTCTTAGGGAAGCAATGTGGCAGTGGAAAGCATCAGGAAGATTCCAAACTGCTAAGGAAATGAACTAAATCAGCACATGTCCTCCCTATTATGATCTTGCTGCAAAATGTGTGGGGCCAGGGTCAAGGATGCTGAGGCTACAGAGTTGGAAGAACTACCATTCATGTCAGCATGAGGGCAAAGAATGGAGGGATTGGCTGTGATTGAAGTGTCAATAGTCAGAGCTGTAATCACAACTTCAGGAGAGATCAACACCTACTGTACAATAGGATTTAAAAATCCAATAAATAAAGCTAAATAGAGCTGCTATACTGAATGGTGGCATAAAGCCATGGTTTGCTGGCAACATAGAACATCATTGCATAATGGCTGAATACTACCAGCATGCTGAGTTGGCAGCATGAAGCCCAGCCTGCAAAAAGCCAGGGAGAGATTTTGAAGTGATTGACCAAGTTATGTGATTTTCATGTGCTTTTGTGTACCATTTCACTGGTTGGTTACTTCTTCAGGAGGCGGGAAAGGCTTGGGCTCATCCAATCATAATTATGATACTAATTTTGAGTTTGGAAAGATGCCAGGAAGGGTCACAACATGGTCTAGAATCTACAGGTGGCTTCCAATTTGTCTATAAAAAGCGAATTGAAGAGAAAAGTCAGGAAGCATCAGGAATGACATTTGTATAGTCATATTTAACAGACAGGTGTTTCATTGTATAATTTAATTAGTTTAATCGTGGCTCTGTGTGTGTGTGTGCATGTGTGTGTGTGTGCATGTGTGTTTGTTTCCTAAAAAGTACACAGGAATTATTGATATCAATGGTATACAGTTCTGTTCTGGGCTGCAGCTTGTGTGCATGAAACACCATCATAGCTGTGGCCACATTCTTTGCCTCAAAAGGGGAAGAAGTGAGCTTCTGCTTTTAAAACTATTCCTTCCATATATCACTATTTCTCTTTCTCTTTGTTTATGTTGCCCATCATATAAAGGTATATTTTAATTTTAAGAAGTAAAATAAAATGGAGAGCTATTTTAAGAAAAAATTAAAGATGAGAATGATTGAGGCTCTGAGTTTGTTTTTTAAATTAAAATAGAGAGTCTGTGTGTGGGTGTTGTAAATAACTGAAGCTTGAGCTCTCCCTGCAGGCTTTTGTTACAGTAGCTGTCTGAAAGGAAGAGAATATCAGAAGCTGAAAATCATCCCAAAGTGTTCATCAAAGAGAATGATTTCCTTTGTCCAAAACAAAGTCACCAGCTGTTACCTGGGTCAACAGTGAGATCGTGGAAATTCCTGCTGCCAATGACACTTTATCACATTATTGAGACTATGGAGTTGTTTTCTTTTTCCTTTAGTTATTCTCAGCTCTTTATTGAACATAAAAAGGAGAATAACAATAAAAAACCAACCACAACAATAATGAAACAAGCCAGAGAAGTCGATACTGCTTTCCAGTTTGCCATTGTCTCCCAAGACTTAACTTTTGAGATGAAGGATCACTTTCGGTTTTCCAAGTCCAGATCAGATTGGGTATCCGAAAGAGAAAATCTAAAGAAGATGAAATGAAGTAATCAACTGAATAAAACAGGACTTGTGGTGTAACAACACCACTGAAGTGGGGAGGGGAACAAAATAAGTTATGATGAGAAGATTCAGTGTGGAAATGCACTGAAATGAGCAACAGAAAAGAGACAAAGAAAGGTTTTGTTAGGATTTTTAAAATTTAGAAATTAGGGCGAAGATTCAACATTCCAACATTCATTCATTCCATGAACATTCCTTGAGTGCCAGGGATAAAAACGTAAGCATTTCAAACCCCTTGGTACTGAGATTGAGGAAAACAGACACAGAGGCAATAAAATGTCAGGGGTGCTCTGATAGAACTTGTACAAGGTATAGTAATGCAAAAAGGAACTGGTAGCTAGAAATTCTAGAGATGGGAATGCTAGTTAGGTTTTCATAGAAGAGACAACAACTTAATAAAGTTTCAGATAATGAGAGATTTTGGTTAAGTGAACTGGGAATTGAGATGGGAAAAGAATGGTATTTGGGAAGGAAGCAAATGTGCAAAGGCACAAATCATGAGTCACTGGGGCTTTGTGAATAGTTTTGAATAGCTGAATGAAACATTAAGAGATAAGGAGACTGGAGAGAGGTAAGCAGGAGCAAGATAATGGACATTTAAATGGGGTGCTGAGAATTTGGATTGCATGCTGCTGCTGCTGAGTTGTCGCTGAGGAGATTTTGAAAGATTATCATCTTTTGAAAGTCATCCTTGCAATATTAATTCATCTGATCCATGAGCACGGGAGGTCCTTCTATCTTCTACTATCTTTTGATATTTCTTTCTTTAATGTTTTGAAGTTTGCATTGCAGGGGTCTTTAGGGTCTTTGGTTAGATTGATTCCTAAATATTTAATTTTTTGGTTGGTTATTGTGAATGGGATTGTTGCCTTGATTTCTTTCCCTTCCTGTTCACTATTGGTATAAACGAAGACTACTGAGTTTAGAGTGTTAATTTTGTAACTTGCTACCTTGCTGAAGGAACTAATTAGCTCTAAGAGTATTCTAGTGGAATTTTTAGGGTCCTTTAGGTATAGGATCATGCCATCTGTGAAAAACGATACTTTGACCTCTTCTTTCCCTATCTGTATTCATTTAATTTCTTTCTCCTGCCTGATTGCTCTGGCTAGGATTTCAATCACAATATAGAATAAGGCAGGAGAGAGTGGACATCCTTGTCTTGTTCGTAATCTTTGAGGGAACGCTTTCAATTTTTCTTCATTTAATAGGCTGTTGGCTATAAGTTTCTCATAGATGGGCTTTATTGAAATAAGTTCCTTCTATGCCTAATTTCTTCAAGACTTTTTATCATGAAGGGATATTGTACTTTGTCAAAGGTCTTTTCAGCATCTATTGAGATCATCATGTGATTTCTGTCTGTAAGTCTCTTACTATGTTAAACTACATCAATTGATTTATGAATGTTGAATCAGCCTTGTATCTATGGAATGAAGCCCACTTGACCATGGCGTATAATCTACCAAAAGCAATTTACAGATTTAATGCAATCTCCATCAAAATTCCAATGACATTCTTTGCAGAAATATAAAAAACAATCCTAAAATTCATATTGAAGTACAAAAGACCACATATAGCCAAAACAATCCTATGCAGCAAAAATAATGCAGGAAAGAAATCACAATACCTGACTTCAAACTATGCTACAGGGCAATAGTGGCAAAACACTTTGGTACTAGCACAAACACAGGCATGAAGATCAATGGAACAGAATCGAAGACCCAGAGATACACTCATGCAACTACACCAGAGATACACTCATGTAACTACAGCCAAGTGATCTTTGACAAAGGGGCTAAGGACATTCATTGGAGAAAAGATAGCTTCTTCAACATATGGTGCTGGGAAAATTGGATATCCACTTATAGAATAATGAAAAAAGTCTTGGATCTCTCAATCTGTATGATAGCCAACTCAAAATGGGTCAGAGACCTCAATAAAACTGGAAACCTTAAAACTGCTAGAAGAAAAGATAAAGCACATTCTCCAACATATAGGCATTGGCAAGCATTTCCTTAACAAGAATCCAATTGCCCAGGAAACTGCACCAAGAATTGAAAAATGGGATTACATAAAACTAAAAAGCTTCTATATAGCAAAGGAAACAATTAACATAGTAAAGGGAAACCCCACAGAATGGAAAAAAATCTTTGCATGCTACACATCTGATAGAAGACTAATTGCTAGAATATATAAGAACTTAAGAAATCAAACATCAAAGTAACAAATAACCCAACAAATAAATGGGCAATAAAACTAAACAGTCAGTTCTCAAAGGAAGAAATATGGATAGCCAATAAACACATGAAAAAATGCTCAACATCACTAGTCCTTGTGATTGTTGTTGTTGTTAGGTGCTATCCAGTTGGTTTCTGACTCATAGCGTCCCTACATACAACAGGGAAAATGCTATTGTTAGCGCTTTTCTGCTATTCATAGGTTTTTTTTTATTAGAAATTTTTAATGTACATCTTAATGTGATTCATTTTGACATGCTTTTCATTGTGACATTTCCATATATGCATTTTGATAAACATTATTCATGTAGATTACCCCTTGCCCTCCCCTATGCTTCCCCCCTCCCACCCTTCCCATCTAAGTTTCCCATCTAAGTCTTCTCTATCTTTACTTAGTAGTATTTTTCTGGTTGATTGGTTTTTGGAAGTGGGCTGCCAGGTCCTTCTCCTAAGTCTACAGTACCTGGTGTTCCCAGGCAGTCTTTCATCCAAGTACTAACCAGGCCTGACCCTGCTTAACTTCTGAGATCTGAAAGGATCAAATGCCACAGTGGTATGGTAGCAGGCCATCAAGGAAATGCAAACCAAAACAACATTGAGACTCCACATCACTCCAGTAAGAATGGTCAAGATTAATAAAATAAATAACAAATGCTGGAGAGGATGTGGAGAAAAAGAAACACTTTTATACTGCTGGTCGAATTATAAATTAGTTCAGCCACCTTGACAAACAGTATGGCGGTATCTTACAAAACTCAGAATATAACTGCAATACGACCCACCTATACCACTCATGGAAATATGCTCAAAATAAGACAAGTCATCATACCACAGGGACACCTGGACTTCCATATTTAATGCAGCATTCTTCACAATCACAAGGGTATGTAATCAACCAAGATATCCATCAACAGAGGAGTGGATTGAAAAATTATGGTGTACATACATAATGGAATATTACTCAGCAAAAAATAAGAATGAAATTATGTCATTTGTAGCAAAATGGATGGAACTGGAGAGCATTGTTTTAAGTGAAATAATCCTGACTCATAAGGAGAAATAACATATGTTCTCATTGATATGTGGGGGCTAAATCTAACTTAAACACATATTTAGATATATAAAAATGAACAATCATACATGTCTAAGAATAGAAAACACATGCATATCAGGAAGAAGTGGAGAGGGGATTAAGGGATGAGAAATTCCTATTTTTTTTCTTTTTTAGTTCATACTGTTCTGTAAAATATGTAAGATGATGAATGTATATGCTAAAGTGATTTAGTAATTGCATAATGGATATAGGAAATGACTTACTACTCCATACCCCACCAACATTTATAAGTAAAATAAGTAATGAACGAACTGAATAAATAAATAAATGATAAATAAAACTATGCTTTTTCATTACTAGAAAAAAAATCACCCTTGAAGCAGTATGGTAGATAAGTAAGAGGGTTGAAGCTGGAGGCAGGAAGCATGGCAGGGACTTGTGCAATGAGTGATTAAAGTAGAGAGAGAACAAGAGAATAAATGCAAAGATAGCGCATAGACCCTGACTAAATGGGGACTGGGGTTGACTCTGAACCATAATTTGAAAATACGAAATGGAGTTTGCTATTGCACATAAAAATGATGACTTTGATACTTCATATGGAAAAATAACAACTGCTTAATTTTACATAAAGTCTACCTTTCAACTTCTATACTGTTTAGTGCTTAGTAGAGCTCTTGATTTAAAATACCCACATTTCTTCAAGTCTATACACATCTTATGGAATCAGAATTTTAATGCTTAACAGGACCTTAGCAATTCTTGAATCCTAAATTTCCCTTTCATTGAACCCATCATAGAAATTATTTAAATGCCACGTAATAAGGTAAAGGCAGGGCCATGACCCGAACCAGGTGACCTGACACCCTGCCCATATTTAATTTCCTTTAAACAAGGACCATATGGTATATTTCTGCTTGGACTAATTTCCATGAAAAATTAAATTGTGTCTATTCAGATCATTTTTGTTTCTTGTTTTATCCTAGTTATCAGAAAATTTACATCCAGACTTATTCTCTAGTGTTATTATTTACTCAAGTCAAGTGACTGAAAGTATCTATTTTCCCTTCTTCTGTGAGATAAGTTTTGTTCTGTTTCATCTTTGAATACTTTATCTTGCATTGCATTTAATTTACTGGCCACCTTTATGTCCTTTTAGATGTTTGAAGGAAACATAAATTATAAATAAATAAATTTATCAACAATTACTTTCTTTCTTTTTTTTCTTTTTCTTTTTTCTTTTTTTTTTTTTTGCGGTAGTAGGGGTTGAACCCAGGGCCTTGCTCTTGCATGCTCTGCAAGTGCTGGACCACTGAGCTGCACCCCCCAGCCCCCTTTTTTTTTTTTTTTTTTTTACATTTTGAGACAGAGTCTCACTAAGTTACGCAGACTGCCTCTGGTCTCAAACTTATGATCCTCTTGCCTCTGCCTCCCAAGCCGCTGGGATTACAGGCGTGTGCTACTGCACCCGGCTCAATTACTTTCCTTTTAAGCAGGAATATAACTATATCTTACATTAGAATCATCATGGGATTTTTGCTAGCCTAGCACATAAGACTTCCAAGAGACTTTTCTATGAATAGTAGATAATGTCTGTTTAGGATGAAAAATTAGAAGCATCCCTAGAATTGTGGATCTGTAAAAACCCTGTGAAAGCCATGTTTATTTATTACCAGGCAAACCTCTTCATACTAAATGTACTTGCTACATATTTTGCTGGGGGGCTGGAGTTCAGCTTAGTTGGTAGAGTGCTGCTCCACACTCTCTGAGGACCTGGGTTTGATCTCCAGCACTGCAAAAATGGGAGAAGGATGCAGCAATCCATTTCCAGAGCAATCCAGAAACAGTCATTGAAAACCCTATGAGGATAGAGATGAGTCAGACCAGTTCAGTGGCACCTAACAACAACAACAAAAGTATGTTTTGCTACCTTGGTTTCTGCAGTTTTCCACAGTCTTTTCTAGAAGATTATCTTGATAATTCAGTCATGCTTACCTGTCTCCACCCCCAGTTCAAATGGTTTCACTTGGATTATATTTTTTTAAAATGAGGAAACATATGAAAGCATATAAACCTAGTTCTTAATGTATACAGTCTTTTAAACAAATCTAATAATATAGCTGGAGATGTAGCTCAAAGTACAGTGCTTGTCTAGCATGCATGAGGCCTTGGGCTCTATCTTCAGCACTGCATAAAAAATTTAATAACCTAACTATAGGAAAAGCATAGGAATTCCAACTAGGACAAAAGTAAAAGAAAAACAATCTTATGAAGAAAATGTGACAAATGATCTGACTTATCTGCTGGAGTCAGATTGAAACTTTTTGTTTGTAATATGTTAGTTATATGCTAAGTTCTACAATTGAGATTGGAAAGCTTTCTTTTGTGTGTGTGTAAGGGCTGGCATGGGGACAAGTAAGGGATAACTTCTATTGTAATTTTAGTAATATTTATATTAGCCAGTTCTGGCCATTGCAAGTGGAGGGTATTGAAAAGTTGTTCAGGAAGGATGAGCCTATGACAACCAGAGAAAATACAGAAAAAGAAAATAACTTTGTAAATAGCATCAGATAGGGAGTGTAGTGTATAGATCAATAGTCAAGACTTGAAGTCTAACAAGTCTGGATGCATTTATGGTAGCAAAAGAGGGAAATAACACACTTCTGGGATATAAGGTCATTGCAATCACGGTAAGTGTTGGTTGATTTTACATGTAGAGTAAGGATAATTGCATTCTTTTGAAAATTACATTCATGGGCTCCCATGGCTGAGGTATGGGTAGAGCCTAAACTTCACATAAGACAGAATGTGTATCTTCATACATTTAGTGTTTTTAAAACTTTATTTCATTGTGGCCTGTAGTAAAAAATATACTTAATTTCACGGGTTTGGGTGGAGCCTGAACTTCAAATTAAGTGGGATGTGTATCTCCATACCTGTAGTGCTTATTAAACTTTTTGCATTGTAGTAAATCATAGAAAATACATTTTATTTCACAGCCCATTAAAATCACAAACATGTACATACAAAAAAGTAAAACAAAGGTTTCATGAAACGATACTCTTATTAAATGTAATATTCTTAGAATCTTTTTTTTTACTTTACCATTTATGTTCTATAATTTTTATTAAACCACTGTGTAAACATCTAAATGGATTTCAATGCCCACGAAGGGGATACAACTAGCAGTTTATCTAAGATAACCATTATAAATCGGTTAACTTGGCCTAAATCATGGAATCTATTTGATCCAAAAAGTAGAAACTTGAACAGATATAGGATGATGATCCCACTTGATCATATGAAAGTAGAGGCAAGAACTGTTTGATGCTGGGAAATTACAGAGGAGAAATCCTTACTGGGAGATTTATAAGCTTTATAGCACAGGGATGATCATTCTCAGAGTCAATATTCTACCTGGTGGTAAAAAACCCAGAGAGAGGAGAGAAACAATGTTATTTCTCTAATAAAATATTGAATTGCTATTAATATGATTTTCTATTGCAATTATAATCTGTTGAAAGCCTGCACTGCAGGGACTGAGCTTAATTCTCTCTTGTGCAGAGCCTGGCATCCTGTTGGCAGCCAGTACATATTTATTATCAGTAATAACAATAATAATACTAATAATGGTAACGTGGTGATTAGAATCATTTGTAGTAACATCCAAAGCTAGGATTGTAAGAAGTCTTTTTCTATGGTTTCCATTTTTTGTCCTCCATGGTTTATACTTTCTTCCAATTCTAAAAAAGTGCAGTTCCTATTTCCCTTTTGATTTACTCTATGTGGCAAGCATTCATGTTTTTTGTGGTGTGTGTGTGTGTGTGTGTGTGTGTGTGTGTGTGTGTGTTTTCCTTATGGACATCAAAATTAAATGCCATTCTATTTGCCTCCTTGTTTGTCTACTGGAATCACTGATAAGGTCATTGTAGCTAGAACACAGCAATTCATTTGTTAACTGTTGCTTCAGAAGCCACAAAGAGAGCACAAAAGCCAACCCACTATCATTTTGGTGTTCTTTCTATAATAACAGCATAATTTCTTTTAATATTCTCAAATCTCCACTGATTAGCTTATGTTTTAAAATTAAGAAAAAGAGAACTTAAAAAGATCAGTGAGTGTTTTCTTCCCAGATTACCAATTTTATAGTTTTAAATTGAAGCTCTAATTCAGCAGTGTTATAAACAGAGAGAATGAGAGAAGTAATTACCTACTTGTGGGAGGAAAGAGATTCCTAAGGGATCAATGTGAAAACAGGAAAGGGAAGAGAAGTGATGGTGATCAGGTGGAGAGGGCAATGGCATGTAGAAGACAAGGGGAGGAAGATGTCCATGTGGCTTACGTGGTGGAAACTAAAGGACTCCTGTAATAGAATGGGGAGTTCCAAGTAGGGAGAAAGAAAAGGAGAAATAAGGAGAAATTGGGCTTTCTAGTTGTGCCAGTATGGAGAGGAATTTCAAGCTGGCACTCTCTTTCATAACCAGGAGGCTGAATCAGTAGCTATTTGCTTGCCTCCATTCAAATCTATTTTCTCTCTCATATTGATTATAATATAAAATAATTTCAATGTCTTTACTAATAAGTATGTTACACTTCAAGAAATTTAAAACATTTTTGCATTATTTGTGGTGTTGCCATTCACTGCCAAGTAGGACTATGCAACCACATTTACTCTTAATATTTGTTTTGCTAACTATGGCTTCATTTGTTAGTTGGTATCACATCCAATTGAAATTTAGATTGCTTAGTACAAGAATCATGATCTTTCTTATCTATGTTTTTAAAGGATGAGAGATATGACCCAAACCACGAATTAAAGGCAGGAACTAGAAGTCACATAGTATATTTTGGGTAGGATAACCTGGCTCCAGTTGTGGTTTGATCACTGACTAGTTGGGGTACTTTTAATTGTTTCTTTATTTGCAATATTGAGATAATAATTCCTACTTCATAGAATTATTCTGAGGATTACAAGACAATGGTAGATGCAAAACAGTTAGCACAATATTTGGCACAGTATAAGGGATCAGCAAAAAATAATCTACTACTATATACTCTTTAGAAAATTGTGGGTTGGGGGAATGCAATTAGATATAATAAAGTGGTAAAGAATTGCAGTTTATTTTATTTTTTTATATCAAGTAGCATCTTAGACATATGTGCATTTGACACCTGTTTCTGAGGTGAGTCAAGGCAGAGAAGGAAGCCTGAGGGAATCAAGGCAGAGAAGAGTCAGCAGTCACTGATCACAGGCACCATCTACATCTTCTGGTTTCTCATACCCATTGGTTATGAAAAGCTGGGTTAAACATTATGACATGTACTGCTCTTTATATTAAATAAACCAAGGCCTTCCATAAATTAAAATGATTTTCTTATGTAGCATAACACAAGGTTATTCAATTTGTCAGAGGGGTGCAACTCAGTGTGTTGTAAGGGGAAAGTGCAAGTGAGCTGTTCTTAAAGCTCTAACTACCATGTCAAAAGAAATTAAAAGCCCCACTCTGTTTAGTAAATGCATTTGCTTAGGCCTAATAAACTAAGAATGGAAAAAGGTTAATTGACAAAATGATACTTGTTTAATGCTGTCCAGAGCACTGAGCATCGCACTCAAGCAGATGTGTGAGACAGGGATCCTGCTGTGCTGACAAGGATGATTATTATAACTGAATTTTTTTTCCCTCAAGGATGTGTAGCTCCTAGAAGTTTTCACCCTGGAAGCTCACTGTTGTGTTAAAGCCAGTCCAAGAAGGTTAGTAAAACTGTAAGCCAAAGGACAATGGAGTTCACACTTAATTTAAGTATGTTGAGGCAAGACCACAAGCTGGCCCTAGTCTCAAATTTCATGGTTGAAATTCCACTTGCATTTACACCTTCCACTTACTGAACATTTAACCATGTGCCAGTCACTTTGCTAGGAGCTCTGGTCTCTCAGAGCTCAGATCTCATAGTGATTCAGTGAGGTAGGTGGCAGTCTCCTACAGATACAAAAAATGAAAACGAGGCCATCGCAATACTGTCATTACATTGCTCTTGCAGTCTCCCAGAGCACTTGACTATGCCAGTATATTCATCTAAATTTTTCTTTTGAATGATTGGTTGAGTCATTTACTGATAAAACAATGGTCATAGATTCAATGAATGACTCAGCTCAGCAAGCAGAAAACAATTCCTTAAACTTGTGATTATATTCACTGGGCCTGCAGATGGGCAGCTGTCTGACTTCAAACTGAAGAGGATGGGAAATGCCAAGCCTTCCTTTTCCTAGCTCTTGAGAGCAGGAATGAAATTCCTAGGGACAACAGACTTGATTGAGAGGTTAGAGATGGTGCTGTCAGGGAGGAAAAATAGTTTTCTGCTCCACTTCTCATGAGTTCTTAACTGAGACTTTCTGTGACAGAAGGCATATTAACATAAAAAACAAACACAAATTTAATAATATGCATACATGAGAGAGAAGCGTTTGTTGTTGTTGGTGCCATGGAGCCAGTGTTGGACTCATAGTGACCCTATGTACAACAGACAAAACATTATGGTCAGTGCTTCTCTGCTATTCCTAGGGTTTTCAATAGTGTGTGAGAGAGAAGCATACTTTAGAGATAACACAGAGAAATAAGTAAATATCCAGAATTGATCTCAAAAAGTTGTCTCAGATTTTGGGTTTAAATATCATTGTTCTCTGAAATAAAGAATGTGGGAATAGGTTTGATTTCACCCTGAAAAAAGGTAGAGTTTGTTACATAGATTGCAGTCAATGCCATCTTCATTGATTAAGAATCTAGTGCTTTAGCCATCTGTGTCCTCCTGGTGTAGAGAAGATACCGCTACAAATCAAGATTTCTTCTATAAATGTTAATTTCTCTTACAAGTAGGTAAGTTTTCAGAGCTTCTCCTGTGTCCAAAATAATCCCTTTGCCAAAGATGCATATTTTACGACTATGTATTTGTTACCAGAAGTAAAGTTCTGGGCTACTCACTGCTAAAGATCCAATATTCAGGAGATGAGATTCCGTAGAAAGGAATTAGATTTATTTAAAGGGTGGCAACCTTGAAAAGATAGAGGGTCTCCATCTTGGGGAACTGAGGAGCATGATGAGCTTTCTTAGAAGGGAAGGAGGTATAGCAAGACAAAGGGCAAGAAGGCTATGTGCAGAGTGGGGTCTTCATTATCCAGGACATGTGTCTCCTTGCTTTTCTTTGGCTAGAACATCACAGTAGACCTCATCCTCTTGAGGCTAGTTTCTGTATTTTCTTAAAACAGACATTAAGTTAACCTCATAGCAAGTTATATACTTGGTATTAGTACTAAAGACTGAAGAAGGACTTTATGTAGGCCAATAACATGTTCTGGGTTCTATATAAACGAAAGAAATATTTAGTAGTGAATGCCTTAGCCTTTTAGGTGGGACTTCTCTTCAGAATTTGGAATGTTGGGAGAAAGTAGAGTGGTACATAAAAGGATTAGGCAGGAGCAACGACCTTTGCAGAATTCTGCTAAGGGCACCTCTCCAAAAGAGCTGCTGTGTTACATATTCTTGTCCTCTACATCCATGTTTTGGAGTGTCATACTGATAGAAGGAAATAGGCAAGAAGAAAGGAAATTAAGAAGCCTCTGTAGCCATCTATTTCCTAGCCCCTATTTCTCAGCCATTTGCCTCCCAGACACTTGTAACATGAATACCAATATAAGCCTCCTCTGAGGTAAAGGCTTTGAACTGGTGGTCAGTGCGTCTCTGACAAAAAATATCTTTGCAAATAGCATCGTTGCAAGGAAGAAGCGGACACAGATCACTCCTGCATTCAGCCAGGAAGAGTGATAAAGACTGTAGAAGGCAAATGCCAACCTCTAGCAATTGAACTGGACATTGTTCAGTGGATTCTACTTCTTCAGCAAGACATGGATTCCTAACCTTTTGAAGTGCCTGTTCCTAAGTCCAGTCCTTTGAATGCACTGGGAATCCATTAACCCTTCTGGGCACTGGCTCCACATGTAAAATGGTTTTTTTTTCTTTCCTTCCAAAGGCTCAAATCTGACTTTAAAAACCACATCTGACTTTAGCTCTAACCAGCAGTAGCCCTTTAAATCTGCTCACCCTTACGTCTCCACAGAGTACTATCTTTTAATAAAACTTTGTCTATATTCTCTACTATAATTTCTGTGTTGGGAATAAATCTTTTAAAAGCTGATCAGAAACAAAGTGAGGTATCTGCTGCATGGGGGAGGCTCTGCTGTTTTGTTGCTGCACAGGAGGTGTTGCTATAGCTGGCCTCCTGGACCCACACTCCTGACTCCTGTGCTCCCAGCTCCCTTCTCGCACCTGCTCCCCATGTCTCCCTGGTAACAATACCTTGAACCTCATCAATGCTTTGCTATCTGGTCTGATTGTTGAAATGAGAAGAGCAAAACAAACAGCAAACCTCATCTATGTGTCCACTGAAGTAACGCATATTCCCTTTCATAAACTTTTCTGCTTATGTTCAGATCAGCATCTAAACACCCCTACTTGGAAAAGCTTGAGGCCTATTGGAAAGCAGGGAGTAACTGTGTTCCCTTTAAAACTACTAGTAATGTTAGCTGTGATTTAAACTAAACAGAATAACAAAAATCATTTCCAAGTGGGAGCTAGTTTTATTTTCATAGTCATTGGAGCAAGGCTTCTAAAAACAAAGTGTTTCACAAGTACTCTCTAATGGGTTTATTGCTTTGTTTATTCTGCTTAGAGCAAGCCAGGGGGCAGTTTGAGTTTGCATCATTAAAATTCTTTTCTGAGAGTGTGCTGAAATTTCAGTGGCTGGTTTTGAAGGTCATTGAACAGCTCTCTTAATGTGCAGCCATCATGTGTCCACAGGCTTTCACCACACAAATCATGGTGCACAGTCCAACACAACTGGACACCTAGATGGACACATCTCCCCATATTCATATGCCTGTCTTCCCCCAGTCCACATTTTTCTGTGATTATTTTGATCCCTTCTTCTAATCATTTCTAGAATCTGCCTTCTGTTACATTACATATCTTACCTGGTCCCCCTTAGGTCTTTCTAATCAGTATATGGAAATTTTCCTTTTTCTTAAACACTGTCCTTTAAGTCATTCTCATCTTTTTTCATTGCCCCTTCTTGTCTCTAGCATGTCAGTGATAAATTCTTTCACATTCCTCCATACACCTGGAAATATCTCCAGCTTTTTCAAGTTTTGTGATCAGTTTCCTCATGCATACTTCCAATAATTATTTTCTGTTATTTTCAACACACTAAACAGCTCCTCCAGGTGCTAGAAGGTAACCAAGAACCCAGGAAAAAGCAAAGGCATGAAGCTGCATGGAGTCACTGGTCAGAAGATGAAAGGAACTGTGTTTGTCATGTCATTGTCTCTTGATTTGAATACACGATCTTGTGTACCATCTATAAATTTCAGGTCTTAATATAAACTTGAAGAGATACTGTTTTTCTTTAAGATTTCATTGAATAATCAAAAATTAGTTGTCAGGCCACTTTCTTCAGAAGAAGCAAATGGGGAAGAAAATAGCATACATAATGGAAGATCTGTATTTACCAAAATGTATACATCACAACTATACATCTACATCTACATCACAAACAAACTATAAACTCTGTAATTGTGTGGTAAAAACAAAAATTGACCAAAGTCAAACAGATAAGGAAGACTTGGTTCAAGCTATTACCATAGGGCAGAAAGATCAGAACACAGTCTGAATTCAAATCTTCTAATAGAAAGAGCACCTGCAGCCGTAGCCCTGTGGCATCCTATCCCTTCAGATTTTGGAAGCTACGCAGGGTTGGGCCTGGTTAATACTTGGATGGAAGACCACCTGGGAATACCAGGTGCTGTAGGCTTGGGAGATGGATCTAGCAACCTACTCCGAAAGATCAATCCGCCATTGAAAACCCTCTGAACAGCAGAGAAGCTCCTGTTGTACATAGGATTGCTATGAGTTAGATACTGACTCGATAGCCCCTAACAACAACAACAACAGAAAGAGCAGGAGAATTTTTTAGAGCTAAGGTGGGGGCATTGATAGGACATCTCCATTTGCTAATTGGCCATATTCAACTGAAAAGTAAACTTTCTGACCTTGTGACAAGAGGTAGTTTTAAGACATGGAGCAAGCATCTAAGAAAATCAGGCTCCCTGCATATCACAGAACCTGAGCCATTGGGGATGTTTCTATTTCAAAGATATGGCTCCTAGGTCCTTGAGGAAGATATTCTTCTACCTAAACCTGGCAAGAAGATTTTAAAAAGGTTTACATGTCAAAGTGGCAGAGAAAGAATTTTTAAGTTTTGTAGATTAATTGCTCTAAGAATGGCAAGCCCAGAACCTGGAACAGGCCTGTCTAAACTTCAGTCAAGCTGATGGGAAACACTGGGGGACCCTTGTGGTCACTGTGCATGTTTGAGGATGGAGAGGGAAATTTTGGACAAAATCAGATATTTGTCTCCTTCTGATCTTTGATTCTACCAAGTGCTCTGGGTGCTGAGGTAAAATGCGACTAGACCAGGTGATGAGGGATGCTAGGCAGGAAAAAAAGAATAAAGGACCTCCTGCAGCCATCTGCTCCCCAGGCACCTTTTGAGACATGAATATTAATGTGAGATTCCTCTGAGACAAGGTGGTCAATATTTCCTTTGTAGATAATATCCTGCACAAGCAACACAATTACTGATAAATAATACCTTCTTATAAAGTGGCCTGGTCATGGCCAGTCAAGCAGGACAAGAAGACAGAAAAAAGTTAAGATGACATGGGTAAAAAATAAATAAATAAATAAAGATAAAAAACAAGGTCCTCACTCTGGAATCTGGTAACTTCTCCTACTGGCTGAGAGTCAATAACTTTAACTCAGGGAATGTGGTTACAATGCCAAGGCTGAAAGTCAACAATTTTAACACAACTGACAAGATCAGTGAAGATGTCCTACAGAGAGATCATGCTCCTTTTCCTAAGAGGTCTCGAACACAGTTGGTAATAACAAGAAACAGACTATACTTACTTAGGGTCAGAATATTTGTCACCTTTGAGTTCTACCTTATTAGCAGTGCTCTCCCAACCTTAAGCGTAAACACTGTACCTCATAAAACCACCTTATAATTTTGTTTACAGAAAGAAAACTCTTCAAGATAAGAAAAATAAGTAAACCAGCTAGTACTTTTTACTTATTTTATAAACTTTACTTAATTTTAAACTATATATAATCTTTAAATATGGTTTATAAATTACATCCTTGGAGCAATATAAGTTCAAAGGCCCCCCCCCCCACACGATTTGTTGTTGTTGTTAGGTGCCATCCAGTCAGGTCCAAATCACAGTGACCCTGTGTATGTATATACAACAGCACAAAACACTCCCTGACACTGTGGCATGCCCAGCACTATTGTCAGTGCTTTTCTACTATTCATAGGGTTTTCAATGGTGGATTGTTTCAGGAGTGGATTGTCAGGTCCTTCTCCCTAGCCTGCAGCACCTGGTATTCCCAGGAGGTCTCCCATCCAAGGACTAACCAGGCTGACACTGCTTAGCTTCTGCAGGCAGGCAGAATTGGATGCTAGGGTGCTATGGCTGCACATATATATTAGGGAAAAATTGGGAGGAAATTGGTAAAAAATCCCAAACTAGGAAAATGGCGTTTGAATATCTGGTTTGTAAATTAGAAATCTACTTGGTTGCATGTTTGTACAAAACCCTTCCTGATTGGACAATTGGACTGAAAGCTGATTGGCTCAGGCCATTCCATGGGCGAACTATATAAAGAGCTGCGCTGCGGCAGCTCGACCTTTTTTGGCACGGCCTTCCTGGCATCCCTTTCTGCACCTTCTTGCCTGTTCCTGCCCGGACCACAGATGAGTCTCCCGCTGCTCTCCCCTGAACCTTCGGTGAGGAAATAATGCTCTCCCGCTGCAATCCTCAACAAGGAAAGGAACCTGCTCTCTGTCTGACCAACGATGAAGCAACAGCTGTCTCCTCCTGACCACCAAGACGACCAACACAGGTGTTTGCCCCTGGAAGGCAAAAGTGCCTGAGGCTTTTTCCTTTCTCCCGTCTCCTCCGGGGTCCCGAGGGCCGTGGGAGTCTGCGCCCCTCACCTGAGGGTCCCGAGTGAATTGTGTTTAGTATCTGTGTGCGCGGCGGCGCAGCCCGTCCAAACCTTCAGGCCGGACCAGAAGGCGTGCGCCCCACATAGATTTGGTGCCCAAACGTGGGGCCCAGCATAGTTGGTGCCCGAACAGGGATCCAACATATATATGTTTGCTGTTAAGACATTCAGATGCAATTCTATCTCTTGAGAGCCCACATCTACATCTATATTTATATGGACATGTACTATTATTCTTTTAAGCATCTTTTTCTCCCTGAATGCCCGCTCTTTAAAGTGTGTACTATCTCAACGCTACTTAATAAACTCACTAGCTTTGTTTCACTCTGGCTTGTCCTGTGGCTCCTTTCTGCTATATAACCAAGGACCCAGGTCAATGTGGGTAGAGGTCCCTAATAGGGGGAATTCCTTAGGCTGCAGGCAGCAGCTCTGGGCTGTGTGGCCCATTGCTGCTGACATCCTTGAAGTTCCTTTTGGGTCCATTCATAAATTCTTTTCTGAGGCCAAGGACTTGAAGAGGCACCCTGCTGCCCAGTAACACAGGGAATAAAGGTTCCTTCTTGTACAATATGGATGATGAAAAAGCCCTATGGTCAGAGTTTCTTCCTGCCCTGACCTTTCAAGTACACTCTTGCTGCCTCCTTGAGTTATGTTTGCCACTCTGGCATTGCACAATCATGTCCAGTCCTGCACCAGTGGCCCAGCATGGAGGGAGGCTGTAAAGGTTGAAGCAAAAACAAATAAGCAAACAAAAATCCCAAAACAACAACAAAACATAGCCTGCTGCTTTAACCACAGCATTAGCATCACCTGAGGAATTGTTAGAAATGTAAAAACTCGGGCCTCATCACAGAACCAGTAAAACAGAATCTGCATTACAACAAAATTCCTACATGAGTTATGAATACAACAAAATGTTGGAATTCAGGATCCTGTAAAGAGACTCTCTGGAAGGAGGTGGTATCTACCATCCACAACACCCGCCATTAAGAAACAGGAAATTCAGTAGCCAAGATGGCTGCCAGCATGTTAAGAAGTTAACTGACCTGAGAGAAGAGCCACTTTCACTAGGTGAAGGATTTTGAGTCAGTTTGGAGGAAACTTACCCTCCTTTAAATAGATTAGTAGCAATTTCATTTTTCCATTTTTTTTCCTTCTGATTTTCTCTCTTCCTCACCCTGCCATCACTGACACCTTTAGCTATCCTCAGATAGTGATCCTCACTCATCGCCATTAGCCTCTGTTTGTTAGGGATATGCCCAGGTCCTGACTTGATTTCTAGCACACATTATTTATTATTTGGATTTATCTATTTCTTCTGGAGAGAAATCTGAGCTTTTAAAAGAGCATAACTTATCACAAAATTAGGAACAACTGGATGAATTTAGTGTGATACACTGAATAACAGTAGACAAATCCTGGGACTTGAGAAATGCTAATTTCAACTGGTGCTGTGAAACTAGAGGATCGGCTTTAGCCCACAGATATTTGTGATAAAGAACACACCACTGAGCAGACAGCGCTAACTCCCTCCGTTCCCAACACCCTGTGGCTCAGCCCTCCTTTTTATTTCTATTTTCTCCCTCCACTGAAAACACCTTCTCCAATGCCCAACTCCCGCTCAAGGCCAACACCCTGACAGACAGGCAATCTCATAGTACCTGGGGGAAAAAAATCTGTTTTAACTAAAATAGATCAGCCAGGATATTTTCTTTGACAATGCTCTCTTCATGCAGTTATACCTCTCCTACACACTGCCCAAGGGGATGAAAATGGGAGCCAGCAGGGAATTCACATCTGAGTCATCTCTCACTGACTGACTCCCTGGGATCACGGAGACTGTGGCTAAATGCAGACATGTCTCCCCCACTTTTCCTGAATTCACTGTGCAGCAGGAAGCATTGCAGTGGGAGTCAGGAGGTGGAGTTCTATTCCCAGTTTGGCCAGGTCTCCACGGTGGCCTTGGCCTCTGTCCTACTGTATTAGTCAGCTGTCGTCGCTGTGGCAGAAAAACCAACCCAAACAAACTTATGGAGGAAGAGGTTTATTGGGAGCTCACAGTTATAGAATCAGTCCATACTGGCAGCAGAGCCTGTGGTGAATGACCTCACAGCATAGTGAACCAGGAACAGAGGGAGAGTCAAAACTTGAGTAGGAGGGGGTGGGGAATATTTCCAAAGGCCTACCCCCAGGGGACTACTTCTGCCAAAGGCTCATCTTCTAAACTCCCCCACCTCCCATGACAAGCACCTCCAGCTGGGGTTGAAATGACATGACCTTTGGGGGACAATTTAGGTCCAAACCATGACACCTACTATTTCTGTTCCTCAGTTTCTACATCTAATCAATGAGAAATTGGGTTAGACCAGCGATTCTTAGCCAAAGCTACTCAGAAGAATCATATGGGGGATATTAAAAAGCAAAACAAAACAATAAAAACAAAAACATGGCTGGGGCTCCATGACTTAATTGATGGAGAGAGTTGCTCAATTCATCAGAATCTCTATGCACCTTGCCTCAGCATCGGTATGTGTTTCGAAAGCATGTGTGACAATTGTAGATGTCCATATAGGATTTAGTACTGTTGGCCTGCTGCTCAAGGCATGGAATAGGGAATTATTTACTTGTTCCCATTCCTCACTGGTTAGGCCCTGAAGACAGGATTAACTCCTAGGACCTTTAAATGTAAGGATTTAAACACAAACACACACACACACACACATACACATATAAACACACATGTATACCTGTAACATCAACTCCCAGACTCAAAATTCAGTAGGAAATGTAGTCAAGAAATGGCATGAAGTCCAGTGTGGTAAGTAGTAACACTAAGTAACAATAAGTAACACTAAGATTACCATGTATGAAGCAAGAAGAAAGTTTTCCTAAGGATAACAAGAAAGTTTCATAGAGAAATTGTTATTTGAATTGATAAGTGTGAGTCCTTGCAAATGAAGAAAAAGGAGGTCATTCCTGCAAAAAAGAACACTATATGCACAGGCAGGGCAGTAGAAAGTCCCATCAGAACCAGGGAAACGTTCTGTGTGGATGCAGCATAATGTTTACAAGGACCAGGCAGAAAGAGATGAAGAAGGAGGTGAGGTGGAGAACCAGACACAAAGCACAAAGGCTTTGTGGCTCTTGGCTTTTGTTCAGCACCTCACACTATGAGAACACAACTTTGGGTCTTTTAGCACCAAATCTTCAGCAAAACAAGTCTTTCCAGAAAAACATTTTTGGCTTCACTTGAGGGTAAATTCCCAATTATATGATCATTTAAACTTCTCTATGGCAAATTTATAATTATAACAATGTCCTGAGTTATCAGCTTCAACCTTGTTTGGAGCAATTCTACAAAATAGAGAAAAAAGTTAATTAGAACATAAAACAGAAAAAGTTTAATTCTTTTTTTCAATAAGAAGCTGACTGCAGTATATACAGGCTTAACGATATTTTGTGACTAACAATAATTATTCATGAATAATTACAGAATAGAAATGTGAAAAATATTTAATTAGAAAATAAATCCCCCAAATTAGGTATTATTGTTCCAATTAGATATTATTAGAACCAATAATGACATGATGGCAATGTAAGATTAAAGCATATATTATTAGCCATTGAATTGTTTTTTGTTACATCAGAAATAAATTTGACATTTTCATGAAGACATTTAGTTGAAACTTATGACAAACATAAATAATCTATGGCAATAACTCCATATTTTATCTACTATGTTACTCATGCATTCAATTAAATCACAATTTCTTGCTGTGATTAACATAGATCTGTCTTGGTTCATTGAGAAGTGAAATACTGTGAGAATTTTGATTGTGTGTAGGGTCATCTTACTATGGTCTGATTTCACAAGAAATCAGAATATTTTAATAGTTTAGAGAAACAATGAAGGCTACCAGTGTTTTTTAATGAAAATATTTAGTTTGGGGCTCCTACCTGTAATTCCAGCAATTTTGGAGGAGGGGGCAGGAGGATTGTGAGTTCAGGGCCAGAGGCAACCTGTGTAATTTAGTGAAACCCTATGTCCACAGCACCTAACAACAACATTTAAAGATGAAAAATAAAAATGTGCTAGAGGTGTAGCCCAGTGGTAGAGAACTTGCAAAGTAGGTGTGAAGCCCTGTGTTCAACACCCAGGTACCACCTTTAATAAGGTTTAATTAAAAGAGAGATTTATTAATAAGCCTCTAAAAAAGTATTTTCAGATAGTCTGGAATTTTGCCATATGTAACTTTCAGGTAGTTTTAGTTTAAAAGTTAGTGTTTTTTTTTTTCAGTACCGGGTTGAACCCAGGGCTTTGCAAGTGCTGTACCACTGAGCTGCACCCTCAGTCCAATTTTTTACTTTTTGAAACAGGGTTTCGCTAAATTACGAAGACTGCTCTGGTCTCAAACTTGCAATCCTCCTGCCTCTGCTTCCCAAATCACTGGGATTACAGGTATGCACCACAGGACCTGGTTTTGTTTGTTTTTGTTGTTGTTCTTTTGTTTGTTTATTTGTTTATTTTTTATTTTTTATTTTTTTTTTTTGTGACAGGGTCTCACTATGCAGTGGAGATTGGCCTGAAACTTACTATGTAGCTCAGGCTGACCTCAAATTTATCATCCTCCAGCCTCAGTCTCTTGGATAATCCAGGATTGTAGGTATGCACCAACATGCATGCCTAGCCCTTGATGTGATTTTAGATTAAATTTTTAGTGAACTAGAAAAATAGGAAGGAATCTTATTCTAGCCACTGCCTTAAAGACATTGTGAATGCTCCTTAGCTAGTTTTTGCATTTCAGAGCTATAATACTCAGTCAGCACTCACACTGAAGTACATAGTCAGTATTTGCCTGTCTGGGAGCCCTGGTCATGCAGTGATAGCAAGGCACGCTGAACCTGCCTGAAAGTCCTTTCAAGGGTGAGGCTAGATTGAATTTCTGGCAAGGTTTGGAACCCAACTGGTTCCTAAGATAATACTTGAACCTCCATATTAGCTCCTACTCTCCAGGGCTCTAGTGTAAGCAGAATATAAGATTCTAAAGTCCCCTGTGTTACATGAAGTTTAAGAAACAGAAATTGGTAAAGGGAAAATAGATTTATTTATAGTTTAGCCAAATTGAGAAGAGAAAATAGTTCTAAAAGTTCTCTTCTGCTTTCCTTTTATAGGACAGGTGAAATAAAAAGCTGCAATAAAGTCTGAAACTCTGAAATAGAAGACAGCAAATATGTAGATTTAGCTGCTAGCCAGTGTTATCTTAAACTGGGAGGGAATCCCTCCTCTCACCCCAGGACATTTCAGGCTCTCATCATGGGAACTCCTTCAGAATTTTCATTTCCCCAGTCTCTGTGTCCCTCCGCATTTATTTACTCCTCAATCTTGTAGATTTTTAAAATATGCTTGTGCCTAAAAGAAATACTATGAGTAAAGTACTATTAGGAACCAAAGTTAGAGGACATCAAGTGTCAGTTAACCAAGCATAAGACCCCCCCCCCCCTCCATCCGTTTTTGATCTTAGGGTCTTGTGCTAGGCAAGCATTCTACCATGGAACAATAGCCTCAGCTGTTTTTAAATTTGTATTTTGAGAAAGGCTTTCTAAGTTGTTCAGGCTGCCTCTCGCCTTGAATTTGTGATCCTCCTGACTCAGCCTCCAGAGTCAAATTGCTGGGATTATAGGCTCATGCCACTGCCTCTGGCAGAACTCTTTCTTTATAATCTGTTGCCTTTAGTTACTTTTAAAAGAGCTGACATGAAAGTAACTCCCTTTTCTGTTGGCTTTTCTTTGTAGTCTATGCTGGTCCCAGGTTTGGATACTCTGACTTTATGTGTTATCATGTCCACCATGACCCTTTTCAGTTCTGACATCTTCCCTATTCCCTATGATTTTGAAGACATTGCCAGTTAACCATTCTGTGGTTTGGTTTTAACTGTTCCATGGTACTAAGTTTTTTTTTTTGTTTGTTTTGTTTTTTTTTTTTTTTTCCTGCTTACATCTGATCTGGTTCCTTGTCCAGGAGGAAGCAACAGGCAGTCAGGGAGTTAGTGTCCAGCAGATTTGATCTTTCTTTCTTTCCTTCCTTCCTTCCTTCCTCCCCCCCCCCTTTCTTTCTTTCTTCCTTTCTTCTTTCTTCCTTTCTGTTGGGGAGGTGTGGTGCAAATGTAAGCAACTGAGAAGTTTACAAGGAAGGAGTCTTAGGCTGAATTTACCTGGAGTCCATTTTAATCTCTCAGAATATTTTTTAAGTTGCTAGAGGTCATTCTTCTGTAGGTCAATAGGCAAAATGTCACAAAGTTTTATAAAGAATTTATAAGACAAAAACCAAAGAAGACTGAGCAATTTACAATAGTCAAGCTATTTTTACTTGTTCTCTGAGGGATTGTAAATATATAAACAAACCAGAAATAATTAGCATTATATCTACAGAGATGTCCTTTCTAAATTAATTTAACTTTTCCCTTTGAAGCAACACTTAGAATCTTTGTGTCAGTAGAATAATAGGTCTATGGTACTAAAGAAATTAAAGCTTCAGACCTCTTACAAGTTTAGAGGACAGAGCTAGTAAACAAAAACAGACTCATGTTTCTTAATGCACAAATGCATTACATATACATGATAACAAAAACATTTACTTAGTTAAGGCAGGCAGATCCAGACCAGGTTTTTAAATAGCGGTTCTGCCCAAATGGAAAGTTTTTTTGTTTTTGTTTTTAAAATACTGATCACAAACAGCATAAGTATCCAGGTACAATGACATTGTGTGACAGAGGACATCCTTTTTACCTTGCATATCTTAAACCTACATACCTTTAACTCTATAAACTCTTGCATAACATTTAGACAAAGCTCAGATATCCTGCACATTTGCTTTTAGACATATATGCATTTCTAGTCACAGACACATACATATGGTGTTAATTACACCAAAATAGCCTCAAATAATAGTTGTCTATTTAACTAGAGTCTGCAGCTATACCACTGTGGTGCCCAAGCTTGTCAGATCTCAGAAGCCAAGTAGGGTCAGACCTGTGTAGTACTTGGATGGGAGACTGCCTGGGAACACCAGATGTTATAGGCTTGGGAGAAGGACCTGGCAGCCCACTTCCAAAAAACAATCTGCTATTGAAAACCCTGTGAATAGCAGAGAATCATGACAATTGTGTTTCATCTATTGTACAGAAGGTCAATGTGAGCCAGACACTGACTTGACAGTATCTAACAATAACAACATTTAACTAGAATTACAAAGGTTATTTTAAAGATTGCGATCCAAGCCAATGTTTAAACTATCCTTTACTCTGTTAAAAGCCTAACAAAGTTATCAGAAATTACAGGTAGTTTCTCTGGTTAAACATTAAGTTGTTGCCCTTTAAAGTTAACCTGTTTACAAGCTTTACTAAGAGTAGCTTAATATTTTAAGAAAGTCTGGCTACCTTAAACATAATGAACTAGAAACATCTATAAACAACATTTCTGTTTATAGCCAACCCAAATTTTGTATAAATCTTCTTTTACAAGACTTATCTCTTATAAAACTCCTGCAACTGTAAAAATAGTTTGCAACCAGTATCCTTGAAATCAGAAACCATGTATTTTATCAATATTCTCCAAATTATCTCTTTTTACCTTTTAATTAATTTAATTATTTTTGCTGTCATACAAAAAACTGGATATAATTGTATACAAACATCTGAAAACCATAAATCATACTATCTATAATAGATGGATATATAGTATTATACTATATATATATCATAAAAATAATCTTTATTATATTTATGACAGCATAAAAAAGCTGAGCTCAATGATCCAATGAACAGAGGATCTAAATCTAACATTACTTTTTACAAACAATACTAGTTCTCTCTTAATAATTTATAGGTACTTGCAAGTGTTTTAAATCTCATAACATATGACATTTGTCAGCAATAAACCAATGTTGAATAATAACTTTATCAGGCTAATAGTAAAACTGGTCCACCTCAACATTTACTACACACATACACGCACACACACACACACACACATGCGCACGCACGCGCACACACACACACACACACACACACACACCACACACATATGGGGCTGGGATTTAGCTCAGTTGGTAGAGTACTGCACTGCAGTCTCTGAGGTTCCGAGTTCAATTCCCAGCACCACAAAAATGGGGGAAGGACCTGGCAATCCACTCACAAGGCAATCCTGAAACAGTCAGCCATTGAAAACTCTATGAGGGTCGCTATGAGTCGGATACTGACTCGATGGCACCTAACAACAACAACTATACATATCTCACACATTTGTGCATGGAGCAAATCCCAGAGGCCATGCTAAAAGTGACCCCATATGCCAGAACAGTTTTTTTTTAACTTATCTCTTAAATTTTCAATTTTCTTAATAAAAGTAGTTTAGAAGATCTTGAGCATTTAACAAAATTACACTCCTAACCATTTAATTACCCCTTCAATGTAAAATATCAGTTATCTTTCTTTCTGGTAAGATTTAATATTGTAGTCCTTTTGTCTATTACTGTATACAGAGTGTTAGGCCATGTCAAGGTGATCAGTACAGGAATGTGAACAGACTGAGATAACAGGACATGGACTGGCCGATGCGCACGATATTATTATGATGTAATCCATGTAACTGTGATGTGATTGAATACTGGTCTTGGCAATTAGCCACTATTGTGTAAAAGCCTTTAGAAATCCCTCCACCAGCACTGGGTGTGGAGAGGATGAGGCTTTAGGGAGTACTGGAGAGTGCAAAGAGGACTGGAGGCAGGGCCAGGCAAAGGGGCATGCAGAAGTAGACAGCCACAGTGGTGGTACCATGGAGGGAATGTTTAGGAATACCTTGATATAAAGCATGGCAAACCTATCTTCAACTCCCCAAACATGTTTTGGTTTCACCATGGGCCCCAATGTCAGTCCCTGGCTGAGGAGCTTAGCTTGGGTTCAACAATTGGCATAGTCCACAGAATGACCTGACATAGAGTAATATAAAAGCTTACCCAAATCCTGAATGTCATTATCCATTCAAGTTGGCATTTATCTATAATTTTTAATTAGCATAGGCCTTAGCAGGCAATTAAATTAAATTGATTTAATTAAATCAATTAAATTGATTAAAAGGGGGATTAAAAATGGCTCCTCCCACTTGGCTATGATAGATGAAGCCACATGGGAGACAAACTTCTAAGGACATTGGATCCAACTATGGGCCCCCTATCCTAATCCAAACCATTGAGACATTTGCCAAAAAAAGCCCCTGGGCTCATGTCTTACCAGATGTCCAAAGTGGGCCCTGAGGGCTGATGTCACACTGGGCGTGCCCTAGTTTAAGTAAAATTAGAAGGAACATGCACCTGTATTCTCTCTTCTTCCACGATCTCTCTCTTCTTCCACTCTTCTTTCTTCCTTCTTCTCCAGTTCTTGCTCTCCATTCTTTTCTCTCTCCCACAACCATGTACACATCTCTCCCTTCTCTTGTGTCTGTCACTTTCTCTGTTTATCCAACGAACCTTCCCTTCTAAAAGCTGCTTACCCCTTTTCTTCTCTGGCTTCTTTACTTTCCCTTAGGGAGTAGAAATGACCTTATGATGATTTTTCCCGGGAGCACAAATTTTTCCAGTTTATTTCCCAGCTCTTCAGGTACCTAGGTTCTCCTTGTAATTATTTTCTTAAAGGCGTGCTATATTTAATAAACCTTATTAATACTTTATACTATAACTTCTGTATTGCATGTAAACTCTTTTATATGCCAAATACAAGGACAGAGGTTTTGCTGCCAGATTCCTGAACCCATGCTCTGGACCCACCTACCCATGTTCCCTATGTCTCCCCAGTAACACAACCACATCATGAAATTGAAATTTTGTGCATACAAGTTGAGCACAAATATTCTTAACATACACATACATCCCTAGTTTTCATTTGTACAGTAGCCTTAATAAAATTTTAATTTAATACTTGCACATATAAAAGTACTCCTAAGAAGCTAACCTATAGCTTAAATTATTGGCCTCTGTTGGGTAAAACTGCACTTTAGGTAGAATATTTATTTTTAGACACTTATCATCCATCTTCACTTTCAACTTTTTCGTTTTCAGCAAGCAAAGTTGTGTCATCTGTATAATATGGGTTGTTAATGAGTCTTCTTCCAATCCTGATGCCATGTTCTTCTTAATAAAGTCCATCTCTCAGATAATTTGCTCAGCATAGAGATTGAAGGGGCTGGAGTTTAGCTAAATTGGTAGAGTGCTACTCTGAGCTCTCTGAGGCCCTGAGTTTGATCCTAAGCACAACAAAAATGGGAGAAGGATGTGGTAGCCCACTCCTGAAACAATCCTGAAAAAAAAATCTGGCATTGAGAACCCTATGAGGTTTGCTGTGAGTTTGACTCACTACATGGCATCTAACAACAGCAACAGAGATTAAAGAGGTATGGTGAAAGGATACAGCCCTGACACACACCTTTCTTGATCTTAAACCAAGAAGTATTTCCTTGTTCTGTTCAAATGACTGCTTCCTGGTAGATGTACAGATTCCTCATGAGTACAATTAAATGTTCTGGTATTCTTTGCAATATTACTCATAATTTGTTGTTATCCACACAGTCAAATGCCTTTGCATAGTCAATAAAACATAAGTAGACACTTTCTGGTATTGTCTGCTTTTGGCTAATATCCATCCAATGTCAGGAATGATGTCTCTGGTTCCACACAATCTTCTGATCCAGCTTGATTTTCCAGTAGTTCCCTGTCAATATACTGCTACAGAATTTGAAACATGTACTGATGGAGATCAAAGAACACAGCCTTCAGTATGGATTGTGTCTCAACATCAATAAAACAAAAATCCTTATAACTGGGTCAGTAAGTAACTTCATGATAAATAGACAAAAATATTGAGGTTGTCCAAGATTTTGTTTTACCTGGTTCTATAATCACCACTCAGGGAGGCAACAGTCAAGAAATCAAAAGATGCATTGTACATTGCATTGGGAAAAGCTGTTGCAAAAGGCTTTGTAATGTGCTGCAAAGTAAAGATGTCACATTGAAGATGAAGGTGTGCTTAACTCATGCCATGGTATTTTCAGTTGCATCATATGTTTGTGAAAGCTGGACACTGAATAAGGGAGACAGGAGAAGAATTGATGCTTTTGAACTATGGTACTGGAGACAAATATGGAATATACAATGGACTGCCAAAAGAACCAATAGGTCCATCCTAGAAGAAATGAAAGCAGATTGCTCCTTGGAAACAAGGATGGCTAGACTATGTCCTATGTATTTTGCACATGTAGTTGGGAGGGACCAATCCCTGGAGAAGAACAACATATTTGGGACAGTGGCAGGTAAGCAAAAAATAAAAATAAATAAAAAAAAGAAGACCCTCAAATAGATGGATTGACACAGGGATGCATCAATGGGCTTAAATATATTGAAGATCATGTGCCTGGCACAGAGTTGAGGGTTGATTTTTTTTCTATTGTACATAGGTTAGCTGTGAGTTGGACCTGACTCACAGCACTTAACAATAACAATAACAACAATAACAACAACATTGTCCCTCTAAAGCATTTGCCTTTAAATTATAAGAATATCAGATATCTTCCCACTGTGCACTAGAGTATCTCAATGCTTTTTGGAACACATTTAATAGACTCAAACTAATGGCTTGATTTCAAAATAACTCATTTTTTTTCTTCAATTGCAAGTTGCAGAGTTAACTCTTAAAATGCCAGTACCTCTGTTAGGTCTAACTGAAAAAGACCTTGAAAAACTGGACCTCGGAGGAAAGAAAGACTCACTGTCACCATATACATACACACATTTTAATCAGGTATGACAAGCAATTTTGGCATATAATTAATCCAAGGAAAAAAATGCAAAAATGAATCAGCCACAGGCATGTGAGCAGAGTAAATTTTTCTCAAACTTGTTGTTAGGACTTATTTTGTTAGAAGTTTATCTTGCTAACTGTTGTTGCTAGGTGCCCCAAGTCAGGTCTGACTTATAGCAATACTATATACAACAGAACGAAATACTACCTGACACTGTGCCGTGCCCTGCACTGTGTCATTGCTTCTCTATTAGAAGGGTTTTTGATGGCTGATTGTTTCAGGAGTGCTTCGGGAGTGGGCTACCAGGTTCTTCTTCCATTTTTTTGTGGTGCCGGGGATCAAATCCTGGGCCTCAGAGAGTACAGAGCAGCACTCTACCAACTGAGCTAGCCCCCGGCCCAATGTGTCCTGCTTATTGGAGATTCCTTTCAGAATGTCACCAAAGGGCAGGATGATCCCTTTTGCATATTTTGAAAAATTCCAATATGAATGAGACAGCTTCAAGGTGCTGGATGATTAGTTTTTATTTGCACCTCCAGTACAAGTTGTTGGAATTCCTTCCAATCTAGGCATGAGATTGACTTTTCTGAGTTTTCTATGCTTTTCTATGAGTCTGCTACACGTCATGGAGCTAGGCACCTCTGTTAAGACCCTAGTCACCTACAGTCACCCTGCGTGGGCCAGAAGGAGTGTTTGTCTCTTCTCTTTGAGGTCCAGGGACTCTCATACTGATTAATTTCTAATAGGATTATTGTTATAGTCATTAGATCATTCAGACTATAATTAATCTGATATAACTAACACAAAAAATGACATATAAAAACAATAACATTCAGAGTGCACTCTTGGATCACAAAAAACTAGTCTGCTGGAATTCTTCCTAGGGGTTATTAAGATGGTTAGCAGTCCTTTTTACATAAATCATAGTAGACATTCAGACCCAAAAGTCCCAAGCCAGACTTCAGATTCAAAACAATCCTTCATAACCAAATGGCTGACTTATTCAGCCTCAGAACCAAATGGCTCACTTACTGAGCCCCAGATATGTATGATTCAAAAGAATCCCTCAGGACCAAATGGATGACTAAATCAGCCCAGACAGCTGGATCTACCATCCCACAGCAGTCAACACAGCTAGACTTAAGCTAGACAGCTTTCAGATGAGTATTCTCAGGGAAATAAGGGCTTTTTCAAACAGAATCTTGTCCCATAATCAAGTTCCTGACTTATTTATATACATGTGGCCACAGTAGCAGAATTGACAGGGGCCCCATAAATCCTGAAGTTGGGAAAACCAAAATAGGACCCAAGGTCCAGACTGTGAGAACTTACCAGGAATTTACCAAATAAGTAAACTCAATATTCAGAGTACTCTTCAAAGACAAGGTCAAAGACCAAAAGCCTTTTTCTTTGACCAAGTTATCTACCATTTGCACGTACAGGCAGCCAACACTATGTTGGGAAAGAGAAAGGTTCCAGATCCTGGCTCACTGTTGGGAAATCTTCAACCCCTTTCCACAGGACCAGATAGCCACAGATTTTCCACCTGGCTGGCTTCCCAAAATTGTAACAAGGAAATCAGTTTTTAAAGTCTTCTGCTTTAAATCAAGTGTAAGAAATAGAAATTAATGAAGGAAAAATTGATTCATTTACAGTTTGACCAAACTGGGAAGAGTAACCAGTTCTAAAAATTCTCTTCAGCTTTCCTCTGGTAGTTTCCCATCTTTTATAGGAAAGATTAAACCAAAAGCTACAATAAAGGCTGAAAGAAAATCCAGGAAATTTAGCTGCTGGCCAGTGTTATCTTAAACTGGGAAGGAATTCCCATTTCCTGGTGCTGACATTTCAGGCTCTCAGCATGGAATTTCTGACTGCATTTTTATTCCCCTAGGGTATGTGTCCAGTCTAGAATGAGGTCTATTTCTATTTATATGGTAATACTATGATAGATCAACCCAGTCCTTACCTGGGCCAGAATGACCCACTACACATACCCTTGACTGGTCCATAAAAGAATCTTCCTCTAAGGCCACTATGAAATCTTTCAAAGGTGATTGGAGTCTAGCATTTATGGAATTTGTTTAGTGTAGATGTGCTTAAGACTTGGAAGACTGAAATTAGTTTGAATGGGAAATAGGAATTTAAAATATTAGGCTTTATGAGATAGGTACTTTGAGAAGGACACCACTGGGATTTATTCCTACTGGTGAGGCATTTACTGTAAGAATATTTTGCTGTTAAAGAAAACTGTGGGCTTAGAGAATGACCTTCAGTTGGGTAATGGTACCATCCTAGAGTGGATGTTTGTACTTTGAACCTGGCTCTCTCAACCCACTAAGGAATCCAAAGACCATGGTGGACATGTTATTTTGCACTAGAAATTGCCTTGGAACCCCATAGCTGTTTGGAGAGTTTGTAGGCTTGGATGTTGGAAGTGCAGGTAGGGAGAGGGTATTTTCTATGCTTGGGTGCAGATCAGCTTCCAGCTGGGTGAAGAAAGAAAAGGAAATTAACTATTGCTGGGTACTACTGTGTGCCAGACACTGTGATTATCCCACTTGTTTGTTAGAATTCTAGAATTAGTCATTGTCTCCGTTTTTCAGATTAGAAATTGAGAGAACCAAGACATATCTTCAAAGTCATATATTTAGTAATCACCAAAGTTGAGATATAAGAAATGTTTGAGCCAGTAAATCATGTTCTTTCCAAAAGTAGTTTTCCTGGAATTCATTTAGTACAGATGTCTAAAGATACTCTGAAAGGATATCTCTTTAGCTGGAGAGAATATTATAGCTCCATCCATGTTTTCTTTATCCCTCTCTCCCACTCCAACTTCTTGAGACCTGGGAACACCTTAGACTTATTTCATCCATTTTGTACTTTGCAGAATGAGGAAAACAGCATGTTATACTCACACTAGTAATCTTTAATGGCTGGATAAGTCATTGGTATTTAATCAATCTTAGACATATTTCAATTTTGCTAGTTCTTATTTAGGCCTTATTTGTAAGTGCACTGAGAAAAGAATTAAATGTAACCTTTGATATCAAATAAATTTTGATTTGTATATATTCTCTACTTATGGAGCTCTGTCAACTTCTCTAAATCTATATTTCTTAATCTGTAAAATGAGAGTGAAATAATGAATGCATAGTGCACATAGTAGGTGTTCAAATTCCTGGAAATGAAAAACAGGACAAAATGCCTTCACAACGCTATTCATCCAAACAAAGAAAAAGCATGAGCTGTTCAAATCTAAGTTTTTCTGACTTGTATATTATAGCCAGGAAACAGCTTCAGTAGGTTACATACAGTGATCTGCAACCCACAAAAGGATTGCTGAGAAACTCAGATCCAACTATCATCAAAACAGAACAAATTGTTGCTCATGGATATCATCTACTCTTGCTGATCATTTCCCTAATTCTAACTCTTTCAAACTCAACCACACTTTACATTTCCTGATTGCAAGCTGAGGTACATAGTTATAAAATAGCTTTTGTTGGTGAAACAAAGAACTTTGTTTCATTTTGATTCTTATACCATATTAACAAATCTCAATACCATCCCCCAACTTGCCCCCGTCAACCTATGTAGAAATCCTTAGTGAACTGGGAGATACACATGGAGGAAGATCAGCTTTGTTTACATATCTGAGAGAATTGGGTCACTTATTTTCCACTCTGAATTCTTGTTTCCAATAATGATTATCACTTTGCTCAAAGAACCCTTTTCCCAGTGATGACTACTGAAAGAATCCATTGTTTGAGAGCCTTGGGAAGGTAAAAGGAAAGAAAACATGAAAAAGCACCTCTGGGCTCCTTTCTAATGTCTCCTGTGCCTATTTCTGCTGCAGAAAGCTAGCCACCAGAGGACAAATAACTTTTCATTTAGTCACATAGCCATTGTTCATGAAGCCTGCATTCCTAACTTGCTCTCTGAATTTAGCCTAATGATAAAGATACTTTTTTGGGTAGACTTTGAGGCTTTCTGAACACTCACATCCACAGTTGAAGGGCTTATGTCTGCGTGTGTCTGTCTGTGAGGATGTACGTGAATATAGTGAGTTTCTGTGTTAAACAGTGAAGTGGTCTCACTCAGTCCCACATTTGATATTTTCTTTTGCATGAAAACGAGAAAAAAAAATCCAGTTTTTTCTTTCAGGAAAACCTATTAGTATTCTTTCCAGGTTTCTTTAGCTTTACAACAAGTAACGGCATAGAAAGAAGGCCTGGAACTAGGGGCTATGTATGATCTGTCCACTGAGCAGAAAGCAAGAAATAGGCCATGCGGGATCTGGTGCTTAAGTGTAGTGAACTCCAGAGAGTAGTAGCAAAGAATCACAGAGCCCACAAGCCAGCTACACAGAGAACCGAAAACAGGTCATTGGCTTCTGCCCTGCAATTCACAGTAACTGCCGGCGATATTTCTACATAGGGGAACATGCTCTACACGACAGCTCTCCTTGCAGGAAATCTCCATCCTGGTGAGTTAAAATTGCATTAGGATTACTTCTCTGCAAGCATGCTGACACCAATATGCAATATGTGGTATGAGAAACCAAAAAGCCATTAATAAAGCAGGAACTTAAACAATTGTGTCTAACTCTGGAAGCACTCCATTGAATTAGAATGCCTCTCAAGCTGATACTGCTTTGACTGAATTCAACATTGCAAATAAGGATTTAGTTTAGCAAAATAATCAGAAATAAATGTAAATGACCCACTCCCATCTTTATCCCAACCTTTTAATTGGAATCTCTGGAAATGATTAATATGTTCATTCATTCTTCCATCCATTTAGTCAATATTTATTGAGTGCCTATTCAGGGCTATGCCTTGTGTTGGGGATTAGGATAACAAATGTGAATAAACTGTGATCTCTGACTTCAAATGTGCAGTCTAGTGGTGGGAATAGATGAGGAATCTGATCTTTGTTATGGTTTGATAAGGGTTGGACAAAGACATTCGGAATACAAAGGACACTATTTCACTTGAGTTTTTGTATATTAAAACTTGATTCGGCACATCTAGTATTTTTAAATGGGATTGCCTACATCAGTTGATCCATATAGATTCAGAAAGTACAAGAGAATGACAACCAAGATTATGTCACCTTTCCCAGAAGGAAATGCGCTTTCAGGAATATTTCTCCTGGACTTGACCTAGAAAATTCCTCATTATATTAGGAATAGACTCTGGGATAGATGTCACACTTTAGCCTCTGCCCACCTTCCATGAGAAAGTGTCTTGTTCGTGACTTTACATTCATAAATACACTCACAATGCTGAGGGATTTTTTTCTTCCATCAATTCATTAGATCTGCTCACATGAATTATTTATACGCAGTGCTAAAAATGATTCTGAAACATTACAAGAATTCAATATCAGTTTTCACAGTGGGATTTCATCATTTTAGCATTGCGGCATGGTAGCCTAATGCAATACTAATAGGATATGGTGCTAATAGGGTACAATGTGAATTCTCTCTAATATGCAAACATTTCCATGTTGTCTTATTATTTCTTTTAAGTTAATATGCTATGGTGACAATATGATGAAATGAATTAGCTTCGTATCATTGTCTGCATGAGTTGTGCATATTAACGGCATCTTTCTTCCCCCACCCCTTTGAATTCACTTGGAATAAGCTTGAAAACTTACCCTGTAGTTATGCTTATGTTAATGAGGTTGTTTAGTAGGAAACATCCCTGCTGTTGCTTAGCCAGCTGGAGAAACAATAGATTCCTAGCCTCTCTGTTTGGAATGGAATGTTTTCTGGCCTCCCTTCAAAGGACCTATCTCCATCAGGCTGCTTTAGTATTCTCCGCTTGTTCACAATCTCAATCCACCCATGTGTTAGACATTTTACCAGCAACATTTAACCAGATTGTATATTTCTATTAGATATGAAGCAAATCTTTTCCAAGAGAAACTGGATGCATGGCCAACTGGCCCAATGTTTTGGAATATTTAAATACACACACACACACACACACACACACACACACACACACACACACAAACCTACATGCATTTACATGAAATGCATAGAAATACACACATATTTGTGTATGTGGATTATGTATAGACATGTTTACATATGTATACAGACATATACATATGTGCTGCTTTGTTTTTGTGTGTAAATGACATGAAAGTTTATGGAATTTATGCCGTAACCAGCATTTCTTTTCTGGCTGTTAAATCTTGGGTGGATTTAAGTCCAGTAAGTATGAATCCTCCAGATTTCAGTGTTTATTCATTCTCAAATACATAACTGAAAGCCAGATGCTTATCCAAATCTTAGCTGACATTTGGAAATCATGAATTTTTCACCCAAACCTGTGTGACCTTTCCTGTTGAGTTGTTATCAAGTTCAACTAATTCAGCCTCAGGAATCCCAGATATCAATGCTTTCAGGAGATGTCTAAAGCTCCTCTTTATCCTTTCAATCAAGTTGCACCAAAAGAGACCTTAGTGATGATCAAGACCACTGTTAGGCTATTTAGCAGCTTCATGTATACTTTAGTTAAAAGTATGTATTTGGGGAAGTATAACAACCCTTCCAGGAAGACAATGGTAGGTGGTACCAGGCTGGAATTTTGCTTCCTCTTGTCCACTCAGATAAGTTTTTTTTTTTTTTTTTCAGCTGCAATTCTAGTAAATTTTTGACTATCTCTTTTAGGACTACCTACTTTGCTGGTGCTGGGGTTTAGCTCAGTTGGTAGAGTACTTGCTCTGTGTGCTCTGAGGTCCTGGGTTCAACCCGCAGCACTGCAAAAATGGAAGAAGGACCTGGCAGCCCACTCCAGAAACAATCAGCCATTGAAAAACTTATGAATAGCAGAAAAGCACTGACATGGTGCCAGGCATGGACACCATGACAGGGAGTGTTTCCTTCTGTTGCACATAGGGTCACTATGAGTCTAACCCGACTCCATGGCATGTTCAACAAAGCACCCTGATGTCTGATTTTGTCAGATCTCAGAAATTAAGCAAGTTCCAGCCTGGTTAGTCCTTGGATGGGAGACAACCTGGGAATAGTGGGTGCTGTAGGCTTGGGAGAAGGACCTGGCAGCCTACTCCCAAAACAATGAGCCATTGAAAACCCTATGAATAACAGAGAAGCACTGACATAGTGTCAGGCATGGCACAGTGTTGGGTAGTGTTTTGTCTGTTGTATATAGGATCACTATGTGTGGGACCCGACTCCATGGCACCTAACAACAAGAACTGGGTAGGAAGGATTTCATTGCAGGAGTGAAGGGAAAGCTTCCTCCACCTCTGTGTTTAGGTTTGCTGAAATGAACTAGCAACAGACAGATTAATGAGAAAAAAGCACACAAATTGATTTACATGATGAAGTCCTCACAGGAAGGTGCACAATGTGATTTAGAAACTTGTATGCCCTTTTTGATAGGGGCGAATTAAATAGAGGAATACAGGCAATTTTTGAGAGATAGAAAAATATAACTTTTAGGAAAAATGAGTGAGCCCAAAGAGCAAACAATTGTATGGTACAAAATTTTTCTCAGCTCTGGAAGAGAAGGAGACAAGCTAAGGGAAAGTGAGGGGTGGAATTTCCCTGCAAACAAAGGGTATCATATTAAGTAAATAAAGTCTCCTAGATAAACTCCCAGAATAAATGAAAACAAGGTCTGGGGAAGGTGAAAACTTTTACTTTCTTCTCTTCTTCTGTGGTTAGTCTTTCTTGGTTGCTTACTGAGAATTATGGGGAGGCAGTTGAAGGCAAGTGTACTTCTTTTTAAAGAAGTTTCCCTAGTTAGATAAAGGAATTTCAGAGTGAGTGTGTCCTTGTATTTAGGGTATGGGAAAGAATAAGAAGCGTAAGAAGTCTCCTCCAGTAACAAAGCTTTTAAGGTCTTCTAGTTTCTTTTGATTCCAAGGTACTCAGTGGGCAAAAACACCATACTTTAGGGTATTGTTTTCTGAGACCCAACATCATCTTAATTGTAGCTTGCAGTTGTAAAACAGTCTGAGTCCTGACACAGACTAGCTATATGACTTAAAGCAAGACATTTTAACCTTTCTGAAACAGCTTTCTTCATTTGCAAAATGAAAGAAGAGATGATTTCCTTTCTTCATTTGCAAAATGAAAGAAGAGATGATTTCTGATGACCTCTTCCTCTGCACTCTATCATCTGTGACTGAACAAAGGGTACCATGAGTTGGACCAACTCAATGTCACCTGACAACAACAAGAAGCCTCCTTGGAGTCCAATCCTCTCAGATATTGGAAGCTAAGCAGGTTCAGGATTGGTTAATCCTTGGATGGGGGACCACCTGGGAATACTGGCTGCTGTTGGCTTCACCTGTAATCTCTTCATCTTTTCAATGGGAGAAGTAATTAATGGTTTCTGCATTTGATAGGGGAGAAGGAATAATATGATTAAAATAGGCCTGAAAGGAAAGCAATATGGATGATTTTAAATATGAGAATTTGGAATCTATGCTTTTGGTAGGATTATCTGTAAATTATATGCTTTCTCGACAAAGTTAATCACTAAGAAGCATGTACGTTTGCCAGTATTTCTATCTACAAGATGCAAATACTGGTAATTATCATCAGTAGGTTGATTATGATTGCTATGAGATAGGTCAATGTAAAAGAGTGAAAGTTTATTTTGAATTTCTGTCCATGGCCACTTGGCTCTAATACTTCAATCCTGTGGCAAGGTAGCAAATCATTGCAGAGAGTACATTATAGAGCAAAGCTGCTTAATTAATGGCAGCCAGGAAGCAGAGAGAGAAAGGAAAAGTCCAGGGTTCCCAGTGACCTATTTTTTCCAGATAGGCCCTACTTCCTAATGTTTCCACTGCTTCCCAATAATACCATCTACTGGGGACTAAGCTTTTAACACATAATATTTTGGGGGACATTTAAGATCTAAACAATAACAAAGACCTTAAGAATATATCTTAGGAACTTGTAGTTGCTGTTCATTGGAATTAAATTTTGTGATTATTCTGTGTAGGGACTCATCCCAAATGCCAACTCAAAATACGCCCTTTGACATAAGGATTATTTTAGCTGAAGGCAAATGAGATCAACAGATGCAGAAAGAAGCTTCCTTTATCTGACTAAAAACAGAAACCTCGAGGAAGTGAAGAATGCTATAAATCCCCCCTCCCAGGGAAGTTGTATGGTCATGCAGGAAATAGAAACTTGGCATCCAGGTGGACCTTGCAACCAAGGGCTAAGATAGTCTTTCCTTATTATCCATTAGGGGTATAATTTGGACCTGGAATGACCCCCAAAGGCCCATTCATTAAAGGCTTGTTCCTCAGATTGGTGCTACTGGGAGCTGGTAGAAAATTTAAGAGATGGGCCTAATAAGAGGTATTAAGTCATTGGGAGTGAGTCCTCCAAGGGGATTAAGGGAGACTAGTCTCTTCATTTTTCTTTCTTTCTTGTTTTCTTGGCCATGAAGCAAATGGCTTATCCCAAGAGGGTTATACTGTTATACGGTGCTGCCACAGGCCCAGAGCAACAGGACTAATTAATCATAAATTCAAACTTCTGCAACCATGAACTCAAATATCCCTTTTCCTTATAAGTTGAAAGACTACCTTGGGTATTTTGTTACAGTAGCTGAAAACAAATTTCCTTCTCATAGTTTATAGCCCCTACAGGACTAAATATCTTTTCGCTTTGTTTTGCCATTTTTCTGGAAATTTATTCTTCTTTGTTAAGATGCTATATAAGCTCAAGTTCTCACTACCCCTTTGACTTGTTCATCACTGAGTTTCTGTACCTGTGTATTCATTGCTTGTGTTAATGAAAGGTTTGCCTTCCTCTTATTAATCTTCCTTTTATCACTTTAATTATTTTGGCTTCAAAATAGACCCTAGGAGAGTAGAAGAAAAACAGTTTTGTTCCCTTCCCCTACAACTGATTATAGGACAAAGATATATCTTTTTAGTGTAGTATTCCCAGGGGTTTTGATAATGGAGAAAAAATGGTGCCAAATCTCCCTTACTCTTCATCAGTCAAAATACATATATGGGACCCTTTTGACTATATTCACTTAAAAATTAGGTTTATCATGAGGCCCTGTGAAAGACTTCCTATTCATAAATCACATATGGGAGTGTAATGAGGGGCAGTGAACAAAATGATGTGCAATGATATGCATTTATAGAAATATCATAATGAAACCCATTAATTTGTACACTAAATATATTACTAATAACAAATCATAAAAAAGAGAATGATGGCTAAGGAAGACAGCCAATCAATTCATATTTGAAGCAATTCAATTTCTTTAATAGATTATCATTTTATTAAACTCAAGAGGAAGAGGCAGGAGGATTAGGAGTTAGAGGCCAGAGGCAGCCTGTGTAACTTAGTGAGACTCTGTCTCAAGCAAAAAAAATAAAAAATGGGTTGGGGGTGCAGTGGCAGAGCACTTGTGAAGTGTATGCAAAGTCTTGGGTTCAACCTCCAAGTACAGAAAAAAAAGTTAGTTATTTCTTTACAATTTTATATTTCTCTTCCTTTTTCCTGGAAGGATCTTGTTAAAGCAGATATCTTTTTCTGCAGCTGTGAGGCCAGGGTAGTTAACTTTGATAGATTTTTCAATCTTTGCTTTTCTTTTCAATTCCTTATTAAGGTAGCTAGCTTTAACTGGGGTTAGAAATGTAGTCAGAATATGTAACATCACTTAAGTATAAAATTGCTCTGTAGCATTGATGAAAACTTTCTAGGCTTAAAAATGTCATCAATAAAGAGTCTGGTGGTTCCTAATTATCCGATTTCCAGAGTTATAGTATATAATTCCTTGTATAATCAGAGCTTAATTTCTGAAAAAACTCATATGGATGACATTTCCTCTCAATTTTGAATGGGGATTATTTTAAGAGGATATGGAACTTAGAAATATTTCAATGGAGATGATATTTAAAGCATATTTACTGGCATTTATGTTTTAATCTGCTTATTGACTAGACATTAAAGAAAGCTGTTAGCTTTTCAGCAGTGATTAAAAGAACCAGAAATTGTTTGATATAATGTGCAAGGCATTATTTCCAGAATGTGGTACTAATAACATTTTTTGACCTATGAAATGACGTGGCCTCTTCTCAGGGAAGTGTTGCCATGTGAAATATTTTATTTGTATATTCTTTTGCCACTGGGACAAGGAACTCAGTATAGAGACAAATTGTTCCCAATTATATGAACCATAAAGATCTGATGAATTCCATTGTGAGACTACCTTCTTATCTTACAGATTTTCACAATTGGGCTGTAGCACAAGTAATTATGGAAGCATTAACAACAACTTGCTGCCCAGTGCCAAAATGAGGCTCTGTACAAGGGGCCAGATACACTGATAAAGAAAAGACAGTTTCTTTTCTCAAGGAGTTTCTATACCAAATTGTCACTCTGTAACACAATGCTTTGCATACTTAGACTGTCAGTAATGTTTGTTGAGCAAATGAATGAGTAAGTGATTTGGGCCTATTTGCCAACATACTTTATTAAAAATCTATATTGCATAAAAATTGCTTATTAAATGATTATTAACTTGACATTCAGGTATTATAATCTATTCCATTTAGGCTATGAGATCAACCACTTAAGTGAAATAGTCAAACTTTTTTGGATAATCATTGTAGAAAATAATAATCATTTAATGGGCTTTTTCATGTTTAAAGTTGTTTTCATTTTCATATTTTTAAAACTAGAAAATAATAAATAGAAGTTAGGAAGAAAAGTGGAGATTTATCATGAAAACTAGCAGCCCTCATTGAGCTGTGACAGGTAGATCTTGGCCATTGCCATCAAATATACCACCAAAGCTACTTTTTAAAAAGTTTTTGGTTAATTTGCTGATTCCCCAGACAATCAGTGAGTTTGTGAAAGTTTTATGTATTTATGGAGAGTCTGTTTTTTCGCTCAAACCATTTGACTCAGTTTTACTTCAAATCCCCAGTGGTACCAAAGTAGATTTCATTTACTTTTCTTCATTTTTTTATATGTTGCATATTTATGGAGAAAATTTATTCTTTTGTACGTGAATCAATTTCTTTTAAACACAGAAACCATCCCTTGACTATTTCTTTTGCAGAGGTCTAAAATGAACACTTATAAGTAATATGGATATGAATCTAAATTAACAATAGCTGTAATAATCTTCCTGTGAATATTGTTGTAAAGTAAAATTAAATAAGCTGATGCAAAAAGTCAATGAGACTACAAAGAATAAGTCAAATGTGCATGACTGCACCTCTACATATCTACCCTGAGACTGCCTGTTTTATCTTATTCAATTCCTGTTCTAGACAAAGTGAGGAAATATTACCTATAACCACATAAAGTTGAGATTTCTTGGGCATTGGACAGTACCATGTTGTTGTTGTTAGGTGCCATTGAGTTGGGTCCAACTCATAGAGACTCTATGTGCAACAGAACAAAATTCTCCCCAACACTGTGCCACACCCAACACTATGTTGCTGCTTCTCTGCTGTTCAGAGGGTTTTTCATGGCTGATTGCCCCAGGATTGTTTCAGGAGTGGGTTAGGCAACAGAAAGCCAGGGCAAAGTAGAATTACAAGACTGAAGGCTTGGTACATAACTATCTCATAAAAAAGGTAGGCTAGGTTAACATTGAAAGCATTTCTATTTTCTTCATTCTTTTATTCTATTTCTTCTTTCTTCCATAAAAATTGTCAATGAATAATTAGGACCCTTATTAGCTTTCAAAATACTGAAAGGAAATGAAGATGAAAAGCCACTAAGATGTATCTGCATTTAAATTTCATAAAGTGTGAGCACTTTGAGGAATCCCTTCCAATTTGATTTAGATTTATTCATAGATATAAGCCAGTAAGCTCTACTTTGAGTAATATTTACTTTTCTCTTTTGCTTTATATAATCATTTTTAATCAGTTACTTGTGTCTATGCAAGAGGGTTCTTGAACTTGACCTTGACTCTACATATAGAAATAATTTACTCCTGGATAATCACAGGGAAGAATTATTTATTAATATTTTGATTAAAGATAAATTTAAAAAATTTCTTTAATAGGTTTCTTTTACTCATTACGTCATGTCTGACTATCAAGAAAAAAATACAAGCCATGCTAACTGGCAAAAAAATAGAGTTTGAGGAGACAGCAAAAGCATGAGAACTGGATTCAAATATGGCATGAATGTTGGAATTATCAACAAGGAATTTGCAAAACTGATTAAAATGTTAAGGTGTTAATGGTTAAGGTAAGCACTATGTAAGAACAGATGGGCAATGTAAGTTGAGATATGGAAATGCCAAGAAAAAATTAAAAAAGAAAACAGGTAAAAAATATTATAACAGAAATGAAGAATTTCTGTGATGGTGTTAATAGTAGATTAGGCACAGCTACAGAAAGTCTCCCTGAGCTTAGGATATTTATTTATTTATTTATTTATTTATTTATTTATTATGGTACTGCATGTTTGAACCCAGGACCTTGTGCATACTTTGCAAGAGCTCTAACTGCACCTCCAGCTCATTTTCTATGTTTTATGTCTTGTCTGGGTCTTGCTAAATTGCACAGGCTGCCTCTGGCCTCAAACTTGGGATCCTCTTGCCTCTGCCTCTCAAGTTGCTGGAATATGCGCCACCACACCTGGGCTGGCTTGTTTTCTTTCTTTCTTTTTTCTTTTCTTTTTTTTTTTTTTTTTTTTTTTTTTTTTTTTTTTTTTTTTTTTTTTTTTTTTTTTTTTTTTTTTTTTTTTTTTTTTTTTTTTTTTTTTTTTTTTTTTTTTTTTTGTTGTTGTTGTTAGGTGCTGTTGAGTCATGTCCAACTCATAGAATAGAATAAAAAATGAAGAAAATAGAAATGCCTCATCCTTCTCCCATTTTTGTGGTGCTGGGAATTGAACCTGGGACCTCAGAGACTTCAGAGCAGTGCTCTACCAATTGAACTAAATCTCAGACCCTCTGACTCATTGCAACCCTTATAAAGTTTTCAATGGCAGATTGTTTCTGCATTGTTTTGGGAGTGGGCTGCCATGTCCTTCTCCCATTTTGCAGTGCTGGGGATAGAACCTGGAACATCAGAGAGTATAGAGCAACACTTTACCCACTGAGCTACACCCCAGCTGTTACACTGTAACACAGACTTACCAAAACTGAAAAGCAAAGAGAACAAACAACAACAACAAAAAAAACAAAGAAACACAATATCCAAGAACTGTGAAAAAAATTTTTTTTCAAAATTTGTGGGATGTAGTGAAAGTAGGGCTTAGAAAGAAATTTGCAGGCTTGAATACATACACAGAGAGTGCCAAAAATGTGTGTGTATTTGCAGAAAGTCAAACCTGTATCAAAATTTTAATACTCTAGCAGGACACAGTGGCACATGTCTTTAATCCTAAGGACTTGGGAGGCAGATGAAGGAAGATTGCACATTCCAGGCCAGAGGCAGCCTGTGTAATTTAGTGAAATCCTGTCTCAAAATAAAAGTGAAAAATGGGCTATGGGTGTGGCTCAGTGTTTGAGCACTTGCAAAAAGCATGTGTGAGGCCTGAGTTCAACTCCCCAGTATGGCAAAAACAGAATAAAATAAATAAATAAATAAATAAATAAAAGGAAAGAAAGAAAGAAAGAAAAAAGAAAAGAAAAAATTGTAATACTCAGCCACATTCCATGGCTGTAATCCTGGTGACTTGGGAGGCAGAGGCAGGAAGATCACCAGTTTGAAGCCAGAGGCAGCCAATGCAATTTAGCAAGAACCTGTCTTAAAAAAAGGGGGAGAATAGGGGTGCAGTTTATTGGTAGAGCTCCCTGAGTTCAATCACCCAGTACTGCAAAAATAAATAAAGCACAGAAAAATCTAGATGTTGGGTTTGGTGATAACTTTATTCATACAATGCCAAAGGCACACTCCATGAAAGAAATAATTGATAAACTGGATTTCACTAAAATGAAAACCTAGTGCTCGTAAAAGATACTGTCAAGAGAAAGAAAAGATAAGCTACATATTGGGAAAGCTATTTATGAAAGATATCTCTGATAAAGGATTATTATATAAAATATACAAAGACTTTTTAAAGCTCAACAGTAAAAAATTCGACAATCAGATTAAAAAACAGCTCAAAGTTTTCAACAGACCCTTCATCAAAAGAAAATGAAAATTCTAAATCAGCATGTGAAATGAGTCTGCACATCATGGAAATGCAAACTGAAACAAGAGGTACATGGGGAAAATAGGGGAGCTTACCCCAAATATGCATACGGGTTTTACTACATATTAGTCAAAATATTCCATATATCTTGTAAGTTGATAAAAGTATAACCAAAAGTGACACAATAGTTGCTTAATGGAAAAAGCAAATGCTATATTACTCTGTACTCCACCAACATTTACAAATAAAGGGAAAAATCTCCCACAAAAAGCAAGAGATACCATTACACTCCTCTTAACACAGCCGAAATCCAAAAACTGACAATACCACATGCCAGCAACAGTGTGGAGCTGCAGGAACTCTCATTGGTGAGAATGCAAAATGGTATAGCCACTTTGGAAGGCAATTCAGCAATTTCTTACAAAATTCTTACAAATCATTGTCTTAGCGTATGACCCAGCAATTGCTGTCCTTGGTATTTACCTAAAGAAATTTAAAACTTTTACCCCCACAATAACCTGTCTGTGGATGGTTATAGCAGCTTTATTAATAATTGCTAAAACTTGGATGCAATCAAGATGTCTTTGCCTGGGTGAAAGGATAAGTAAACTTTGTCAATGAAATAGTATTTGGGGCTAAAAAGAAATGAATTGTGAAGACATAAATAGACATGGAAGGATAGGCACTGTGGTGCATGCCTATAATCCCAGCAACTTGGGAGGCTGAGCCAGGAGGATTATGACTTTAAGGCCAGAGGCAGTCTGTGGAACTCAGTGGGACCCTATCACTCAAAATAAAAATAAATTAACTAGTTTAAAAAGAATCTGAGAGTACTGGTCAGTTGTAGAGCACTTGCCTGGAATGTACAAAGACCTGGGTTCAATGCCCATTACTGAAAGAAAAGACATAGAAGGACCTTAAATGTATATTACTAAATGAAAGAAACTAGTCTGACAATCCTACATACTGTTTGATTTACACTATATGACATTCTGGGAAAGGAAAACTACCGAGACATTAAAAAGATCAGTGCTCATCAGACACTTTAGAAAGAAGAGATAAATAAACAAAACACAGAGGAACTTTAGGGCAGTGAAATTCCTCTGTGTGATACTGTAATCAGGGTACATGCCGTTAGGTATTTGTCCAAAGTCATAGAGTATATAATACAAAGAGAGAACTCTATGTAAACTATGGGCTTCAGGTGATGAGGATGTATGAACATAGGTTTAATCAGTAGAAAGGTGTTCTACCCTGAAGAAGAATATTAATAGTTGGAGAAGCTATACAAATTTAATTACAGGAGGTATGTAGGAAGTCTCTGTATCTTCTCAATTTTTCTGTGACCTTAAAAATGCTCTAAAAATAGTTTATTGAAAATACACCAAACAGCAAAAATCTTATGAATAGCTTCCATTTATTGAGTACTTATTATATTCCAAACACTATTTCCTACCTTATATTATTGTAGTTGTTGGGTGCCGTCAAGTTGGTGTCTGACTCATAGTTACCCTATGTACAACAGATGAAATACTATTGCCAGTGCCTCTCTGCTATACATAGGGTTTTCAATGGCTGATTAGTTTGGGGGAGTGTGTTGCCGGGTCCTTCTCCCAAGCCTATAGCACCTCGTGTTCCCAGGTGATCTCCCATGGAAGTACTAACCAGGTCCAACCCTGCTTAGCTTCTGAGATCTGATGAGATTGGATGCCACAGTGGTATGGCTGTAGGCACCTTATATTATTAATTTCTCCTAACAACTTTTAAGGTAGTCATTACTATATATAACATGAATAAAAAGGCAAAACAAATCTGAGACATTGAGATGTTAAGACATTTGCCAAGGTGACATTAATGGAAGGTGGTAGCTCTGATAATTCCATTCAGATCTGTGTGATCCAAGAACCCATGGGATTCCAAAATATACCAATGTACAATTATGAATTGTTCATGATCAGCTCTAACTTGTCAGTTCATGATACCAATAATTTAATCATGCCTATGTTTAAAGAAGTCTTCTTGCCCTTTCTTCCTTCCTTCCTCCCTTTCTTTCTTTCTTTCTTTCTTTCTTTCTTTCTTTCTTTCTTTCTTTCTTCTTTCTTTGTCTTCTCTTCCTTTCTTTTTGGTACTAGGGTGTTGTACCCAGTGCCTGGTGCCTGCTAGCTAAGTATTCTACCACTGAGATGCACCTTTAGTCCTTTTTTTATTTTATTTTATTTTTTTCATTGAGGTAGGGTCTCATAAATTATACAGGCTGCCTCAGGCTTTGAATTCATGATCCTCTTACTTCAGCCTCCCAAGTCTCTGGGATTACAGTTATGTGACATACTGACCAGCTATAGACATCTATTTCAAAATGGAATTAAATCTAATTTTTATTGATTGTAGTGGTTTGGTTTAAAAGGGTAAACTGAGAACTTTTGAATAATAGATATACACAAATCCTAGGGTAATATTTTGTTCCTCTTCCTTCACATTTGAAAAGAAGAATGTGGGTATTGAGAGAAGAAAATATTCATAAATCAGAGCAAAGTGTAAAGTGATGGCTGGCTTAAGTTTTCTTGTTTTCTTCAGAGAGTACTAAAGGCAGTCAATGTATTTTAGGTTTTTAGGATACATGGTGGGCACTAAATATATATTTATTGACTGAACAAAGCTTCAGGATAGATGTCAATGCAGCTTTGGGGTTTTTAGTCTCATGCAAAAGATCTCAGAATAAACAGAGACGCCATAATCTTAATTCCATTAGTAATGGATTTAGATTTCCTCAGCTGAGTGCGAAGATAGTTTATAATCTTACACTTATGAAATAAAGAAATAGATATAAAAGGTTGGCTAATGTTAGTCAATGGGAGAAGGTCGTGGCAATCCATTCCTGAAACAATCCCTAAACAATCAGCCATTGAAAACACCCTGGGGGTATCTATGAGTCAGACATGACATGACAGCACCTAACAACAATGTTAATAAAGTTGACTCATTTGTTGAATTGCAAAGCTGCCATCCCTTTTACTCCTTCTTTATCACATATCAAGTATGGATATTCATATAATATTATTAGCAAAATTAAAAGCATACTAGATAATTTAAATCAGAATGTTAAGGAACTTTGTCTATGTAAAGGAATAATTAGCTATTGAAGTGATTTTATGGGCTAATTTCACTTAAGAAAAATACCACAAAAGAAGCATACAAACAAGAAAAATTTTAAAAGTACCAGATAGTGCCAAGAAACCTTCTAGTGGTCACGTTTGTCCTCCCCTTCAGACCAAATAATCAGTGGTGTGAGAGTGAGTCCATCTTATCTTAAATCAGGAAACTACATAATTGATGCATACCAGAGAGAGACAATGCCCTCTTCTGTTTCATAGCCAAGGCCTTTTAAAAGGATTCCTTAGGTTTTCAGCAATCAGCACTGTTAACCATTTATTTACTCTTAAAATTCACTTGTCTCTTCATCTCATGAAACCACTTATTATGAGTTCTCCTTTGGCTGGGTCAATTCTTCATTTACATATTGACTAATTAATTTATTCTTCTATAAAAAACATTCTTAACTGAAATTTCACATACACAAAGCAAAGTGAATAAATCATGAATTTACAGCTTAATCAATTGCTACTATATGAACAAACTCATATAACACTATCTAGATCATGTGTAGTCCATGACCATCACAATAACCAAAGCCCTACTTATATATTTTTCCAATCACTGCTCCATAAGAGACTGCTATCCTGACTTCCCAACTTGATGGCGCCTAACAACAACAACTTCCTGACTTTCATCACCATAAATCATTTTACCTAAGTTTTCAACTTTATAAAATGGAAAAATTCAATGTTCTTTTTGGTGTCTGGCTTCTTGGTTCAATAATTATGTTGGGAAAATTCATCATATTGGTGTTTGAATTAATAATTTATTTATTTCCATTGCTTTCCACTATTTGATCATATAAACGACCAACAATTTATTTGTTCATTCCACTGTCAATGAATATTTGAGTTTTTGCAGGTTTTGACTATTATGAATAGTGCTGCTAAGAACATTTATATATTTTTTCATGCACATATGCATACATTTTTATAGCTAAATTCTTAAGTAGAATTACTTAGCTATATACAAGTTATGTATATGATTGACGTTAGTTGATGCTGCCAGTTTCCAAGGTGTTTGTACCAATTAGAACACTCAGTAACAGTTCACAAGTTTCTCCAAAATCTTTATAAGTCAAAATTTTAACTATTCAAGCAAGTGCGTAGACAAATCTCAGGATGGTTTTAGCTTATATTGTTTTGACAACTGTTAAAACAAAGCATCCTATATATTTATCACCACTCACAGATCATTTTGGGGGTAATGCTTGACCAGTTTTACTATTGGTATCCTTTTTATTGGAAGGAGAAGTTTTACTTTTTTTATTTATGAACATTGATGGAGTAATAAGGCATTTGCTATATCCATTATACAACTATTAAATCAATTTTGCTTACACAGCCATCATCTTGCATATTTTACAGAACAGTATGAACTAAGGAAGAAAAGAAAAAAGTAGGAATTTTAATTAATGTCATGAAAATCATATGCAATAACAGGTTACGTTCTCATTGATTTATTCCTTCCCCTTTGTTTTTCATGTATTCATACTGTTGCATTCTGTATTTTGAGTTTTTCCTCTCCCTATTTATCTGTCTCCATTATTTTCCCTCCCCTTCTCCCCTTCCTCAGTCTCCTTTCCCACCTGCCAATTCCCTTTCCCTTCCAATCTAATCTACTTGAATTTTCCATTCTTAGATATGTATGATTGTTCATTTTTATATATTTAAATATGGGTAACTTTTTCCTTTAAGTTAGATTTAGCTCCCACATATAAATGAGAACATATGGTGTTTTTCTTTTTGAGTCTGGGTTAATTCACTCAAAGTGATGTTTTCCAGTTCCACTCATTTTGCTACAAATGACATAATTTCATTCTTCTTTATTGCTGACTAATACTACATTGTGCATATATACCACAAATTTTCAACCCACTCTTCTGTTGAGGAACATCTTGGTTGATTCCATACCCTTGCAATTTTGAAGAGTGCTGCATTAAATATGGAAGAGCAAATGTCCCTGTGGTGTGATGACTAATCTTCCTTTGAGTATATTCCTGGGAGTGGTATAGCTGGGTCATATGGTAATTCTATTCTTAGTTTTCTAAGGTACCTCTATATCGATTTCCAAAGTGGCTGAACTAATTTATAGTTCCACCAACAGTGTAAAAGTGTCCCTTTTTTCTCTGCATCTTCACCAGTATTTGTTATTTGTTTTGTTAATCTTAGCCATTCTTACTGGAGTGAGATGGAGTCTCAGTGTTGTTTTGATTTGCATTTCACTAATGCCTATGGATTTTGAATATTTTTCATGTATTTATTGGCTATTCATATTTCTTTGGGTGAGAACTGTCTGTTCAGTTCCATTGCCTACTTATTTACTGAGTTATTTCTTATTTTTGGTGTTTTATTTCTTAAGTTCTTTGTAAATTCTAGAAATTAGTCCACTGTCAGATGTGTAGGATGCAAAGACTTTCTCCTATTTTGTGAGGCTTCCTTTATTAATTGTTTCCTTGGCTGTATACAAGCTTTTTAGTTTTATGTAGTCCCATTTGTCAATACTTGGTAGTTTCCTGGGCAAATGGATTCTTGTTAAGGAAATATTTGCCTATGCCTGTGTATTGGAGTGTGTTCCCTATCTTTTCTTCTGGTAGTTTTAAGGTTTCCAGTTTTATGTTGAGGTCTCTGATCCATTTTGAGTTGACTCTCATACAGATTGAGAGATATGGGTCTATTTTCATTCTTCTGCAAATGGATATTCAGTTTTTGCAGCACCATATGTTGAAGAGGCTATCTTTTCTCCAATGAATGTTCTTAGCCCTTTTGTCAAAGATCAGGTATCTGTAGTTGTACCTCTGTACAACTGTGTCTGTAAGGTGTACCTCTGAGTCTACAATTTTGTTCCATTGATCTTCATGCCTATGTTTATGCCAATACTAAGGTTTTTTGCCACTATGGCCCTGTAGTGTAGTTTGAAGTCAGGTATTGTGAGTTCATTCCTACAGTGATTTTGCTGCTTAGGATTTTGTCTCTATTTTGTCTTTTGTGCTTCCATATGGATTTCAGGAAATTTTTTACATTTCTGCAAAATATATCATTGAAATTTAGATAAGGATTGCATTAAATATGTAGACCTATTTTGGTAGTATAGCCATTTTCACCATTAATTCTTCTAATCCATGAGCAAGGAAGATCCTACCATGAAGGAGGAGTTTTAAAAAATATATCTTTCAAGTATAAGTTATTTACCAGATATAAGGTTTGGAAATATTTTCCCAACTCTTGTAACTCCAATTTTCATTCTATTTTTGGCATATTTGATAAATAGACATTCTTAATTTAAATATAATTTACAAGATTCAACTTCAGTTCAAAAGATTGATGTGCTTTCCTTTCTGATTAATGATTTTTGTGTTCCATTAAAGAAATCTTTGCATATTATAAGTCATAAAACTAGTCTCTTAAATTATGTTCTAAATGTGTTTGTATTTTAGCCTTCCATTTATATCCATAATCATTTGCTACTGACTTTGTTTTAGTATATGGAATAGGTTAAGAGAAATATTTTCCTCATATTAATATCCAAGTGGCCTACTACATTTTATTATAAAGATTATTCTTTACCACTGGATTACATTATCAGTGTTGTCCATTTCAATGGACTGCATACATATGATCCCTTTCTGAACTTGACTGAGGCTAATTGATTGTCTTTATTTATATACCATATTATTTTAACTATTTTAACTTTATAATAAATCTTTTAGTGCTCAAGATTTTCTTGATTCTCTTAGTCCTTTGAATTTCCACATGAATATAAATATGTAGACCTATTTTGGTAATATAGCCATTTTCACAATTAATTCTTCTAATCCATGAGCAAGGAAGATCCTACCATGAAGGATCTTTTTGAAATTGATAGGTGAATTCACCCACATTCAAGCACAAAAACATGCCAGAAATTTGATTAGGATAGCACTGTACCAACATGGGGGAAGTGAATTCTTTTTAATACTGAAACTCCCATCCAAGATGGCTACATGCCTGTAATCCTAGTGACTCTGGAGGCTGAAGAAGGAGGATCACAAATTTGAGATCAGAGGCAGCCTATGCAATTTAGCAAAATCCTTTCCCCCCAAAAATTAAAAATGGACTTGGGGTGTAGCCCTGTAATGCAACACTTGCAAAGTATGTGTGAGGGCCCGAGTTCAGCCACCAATACTACAAAAAATAAATTAATAAATAAAATAGAAGAAGAAAAAGAAGACAAAGAAGAAGAGATGAAAGAAATTCCTAATCCATAAAAATGGTACACCCATCTCTTTGCTTAGGTTTTCTTTAACTTCTCTCACTAACGTTTGATAATATCATGTATAGGTCTTGCATTATTCAGAATTATTTTTGTAAGAGTGATTTTAATACTGTTTTAATAGTATCATTACAATTTTTTGTCTAGCGTGTAGATATATAATTGACATTTTATATTGTTGTTTTAAGGTGCCATCGAGTTTGGTTTGACTTGTAGTGACCCTATGTACAATAGAATGAAACATTCCCTGACACTACATCATGTGCATGATTTTTTTATATGTTAGAGCCCATTGTCACAGACACTGTGTCAACCCATTTAGTCAAGAGTCTTCCTGTTTTTGGTAGACCCCCACTCTCCCAAACATGATGTCCATCTCTAGGGATTGGTTCCTCCTGACAACATGTCCAAAATAGGAAAGATGCAGTCTAGCCATTCTTGCTTCCAAAGAGTAGTCTGGTTGTACTTCTAGGATGGATTTTTTGATACTTTTGGCAGTCCAGGGTATATCCAATATTTATCTCCAGCACCCAAATTCAAAAGCATCATCACTTCTCTCTCCCTTATCAGTGTCCAGCTTTCACAGGCATATGATGTAACTGAAAATATCATGGCATGAGTCAAGAACACCTTCATCTTCAATGTGATATCTTTGTTTTTCAACACCTTAAAATGTCTTTTGCAACAGCTTTTCCAAATACAATGCATCTTTTGATTTCTTTACTGCTGCTTCCACGGGTGTTGATGGTAGAACAAAGTAAAGCAAAATCTTGGGCAACCTCAATCTTCTTTTTTTTTCCCCTTTATTGGTAAATGATGGAAAAGCATTGCTTTTCCATTATGCAACTATTACATCACCTTTGGTTATAGTCTTATCAACTTACAAGGTTTATGGAACCTTTTGAGTAATACATAGTAAAGCTCATATGCATATTTGGGTTATATTCCCCTATTTTTCCAATGTAGTCATGAAGTTTCATCATTTACATTGAGGTTATCCTCTCCTCTTTTCTCCCTCTTCATTGATTCTCCTCCCCATCCCACCTTCTGCAATCTTCACTTCCTTTTGCTAGGTCCCTCCCTCCTCCTTCCTACTCTTTATATTGTCTCTTCTTCACTAAGTTTAATTGTGCATTTTTAATATATCAATTTATGTATTGACTGTTTTCTTCCTTTAAGTGAGAGTCAGCTCCCACATATGATTGAGAACATATGGTATATTCCTTTTTGAGCTTATGTTTGTTCGCTAAAATGATGTTCTCCAGTTCTATCCATTTTGCTGCAAATGACATTATTGTTTTTTAAATGCTGAGTAGTATTCCATTGTGTATATGTACCATAATTTTTATACATTCTTCTGTTGATGGGCACCTTGGACAACCTCAATCTTTTCTCCATTTATCACAAAGCTGCTTACTGACCCAGCTGTAAGGATTTTTGTTTCATTGATGTTGAGGCACAGTCCATATAGCAGGCTCTGTTCTTTGATCTTTATCAGTAAATATTTCAGATCCTCTTCACAGTCAGAAAGCACAGTTGAATCATCTGCAAAACACAGATTGTTAATAAATCTTCCCCCAATCATGATGCCACATTCTTTTTCATAAAGTACATCTTCTTGGATTATTTTTTCAGAATAGATATTGAAGGATACAGCCCTGATGCATACCTTTCCTGACTTTGAAACCAAGCAGTGTTTCCTTGTTTTGTTTGAATTACCATCTTCTGTTCCATGCACAGATTCCTCATGAGTATAATTAAGCACTCTGGTATTCCCATTCTTTCCAATGTTATCCATAATTTGTTATGATCTACACAGTCAAATGCCTTTGCATAGTAAAAAAAAATACACTTTTTTTTTGTATTCTCTGCTTTCAGCTAAATATTTATCTGACATCAGCAGTGATACTCCTGTTTCCACACCCTCTTCTGAATTTGACTTTATTTTCTGGCAGTTTCCTATCATAATACTGCTGCAATCACTTTTGAAAGATTTTTAGGCAAATTTTATTTGCATGAGATATTGATATTGTTTAACAATTTCTGCATTCTGTTGGATTTCCTTTTCTTGGGAACAGGCATAAATATTGATTTCTTCTAGTTAGTTGGCCAGGTAGCTTTTTCCAAATCTCTCAGCATAACAAGTGAGTGCCTACAGTGCTGTATCTGGTTATTGAAACATCTCAATTGGTGTTCCATCAATTCCTGGAGCTTTACATTTCACCAGTTCCTTTAAGGAAGTTTCTACTTTTTCCTTCAGTACCATTAGTCCCTGATCAAATGCAGCCTCTTAGAATCATTGGTCATCAACTAATTATTTTTGTTATAATGACTGTGTATTCCTTCCATCTTCTTTTGGTGTTTCCTTGCATTATTTAATATTTTCCCTGTAGAATCCTTATTATTGCTACTTGAGGCTTGAATTTATTCTTCAGTTTTTAAACTTGAGAAAAACAGAGTGTATTTGTCCTTTCTTATTGTCTATCTTCAGCTCTTTGTACACATCATTATAATATTTGATTTTGCCCTTTTGAGATGCCCTTTGAAATCTGTTTAGTTCTTTAACTTTTCCATGTCTTTCTATCACTTTAGTTACTTTACATTCAATGGCAAGTTTCAGAGTCTCTTTTGACATGCAGTTAGGCCTTTTCCTTTTTTCATATCTTTTTAATAACCTTTTGCTTTCATCATGAATGACATCTTTGATGTCATGCCACAATTCATCTAGTCCTCAATCATTACTGTCTAACACATCAAATCTGTCTTGAGATGGTCTCTTAACTCAGGTGGGATATACTCAAGGTCATACCTTGGCTCTCATACACTTGTTTTAGTTTTCTTCAGTCTCAGTTTGAAACTGCATATGAACAGCTGATGGTCAGATCCACAATCAGTGCTTTGTCTTGTTCTGACTTTTGATATTGAGTTTTTCCATTGTTTCTTTCCACAAATGTAGTCAATTTGGTTCTGGCATTTTCCTTCTGGTGAATTGCATGTGTATACTTGCAGTTTATGTTGATGAAAAAATGTATTGACAATGAAAATGTTGTTGGTCTGACAAAATTCAATGATGTAATATCCAGCATGTTCCTGTCACCAAGGCTATATTTTGCTACTATGGAGACTTCTTTGTTTCCAAGTTTTGTGTTCCAGTTACCAGTAATTATCAGTGGCTCCTGGTTGCAGGTACAATCAATTGTAGACTGCAGAAGCCACTAAAGATCTTCCCTTTCTTCTTTTGTGGCCTTAGGTTTGGGTATATACATTTGAATAATATTCATATCAGCTGGCCTTCCTTGTAGGCATATGGATATTATTCTACCACTGACAGCATTGTAGATCTTGAGATGTCTTTTTTGATGTTGAATGCAACCCTATTTCTCTTTTAAGTTGTCATTCCTGGCACAGTAGACCATATGATATTCTGATTCAAAGTGGCCAATACCAGCCCATTTTAGTTTATTAATGCTTATAGTGTTGATGTTTTTGTGCTCCATGTCACTTTTGTTGATTTCTAATTCCCTAGATTCATACTACATACATTCCATATTCCAATTATTAATGGATTTTTAGATTTGTTCTTTCTCATGTTGAGTCATGACACATCAGCAGATGGAGGTCCCAGGGGCTTTACTCCAATCCTGTCATTAAGGTCAGCTCTACTTTGAGGAAGCAACTCTTCCCCAGTTGTCTTTTGAGTGGCTTCCAACTTGGGCATCTCATTTTCTGGCATTATATCTAATACCAGTGTTTCTCTGCTCTCCATACGGTTTTAAATGGCTAGTTGTTTGGCAGTGGGCTGTCATGTCCTTCTCTGTAGTCTGTCTTAGTCTCAAAGCTCAGCTGAAACCTGTCCACTATATGTGGGCCTGCTGGTATCTGAAAAACTGGTGGCATAGCTTTTAGCATCACAGCAACATGTAAGCCCTCCACTATGGCAAACTGTCAGACAAGGGCGGGGCATTTTATATACTGATTATTAATTTTACATAATGTCTAATGGGTTATATATGAACATTATTTGATGATACCTAACAACAACATTTTGAATATCTATATTTAACATCATGTAATTTGAGAATGAGAGTTTTATGGTTTATCTTTCAATTCTTATGTCTTTTCTTTTTCTTGTCTCATTGCACTGATAATATATCTTCCCTGCAAGAGCTCATGGTAAGTGATTTCAACATTGTATCATTTAGTAGAATATTTGCTTAAGTTTTTTAGACATACCTTCATAGTAATTCTTGTTTTCCCACAGTTATTTTTAAAGCATGGATGAGTACTTACTTTCATGAAATGCTTTTTCTGTATCAAATGAAAATATCAAGAGATTTTATCCTTTTGTTTTATGATGATAATTTAAATTTCTTAATTTTTGACTGTGAAATTAAGTTTTCATTTTTGAATGAAGCCCACTTACATATGGTCTACTATTATTATTCTGGGTCACTGGATTTGCTTTTGTAATTTTAAGATCCTTAAGTCTTTCTTTTTGAGAGATATTGCTCTATAATTTTCTTATTTGTTGTATCTTTTACCAGTTTTGTTTTCAGGGGAGCAGTTGCCTCAAAATGAGTTGAAAACTGTACCCACTCTTTAAAAAGTTATTTTGGGAAGAGGTTGTATATAACTCGTGTTGCTTCTTTTTAAGTTGTCTGAAAAAAGTCACCAGCAAAGATATTTTGGCTTGAAGATTTCCCTATAGGAAGAGTTTCAAATATGAAATCAATTTCTTTAATAGAATGAGGCTACTCAGATTTTCTATTTCATCTTGTACCTGTTTTGTAAGTTATTTTTTCAAGTAATTTGATCATTTCATATAAATAATATAATTTATTGGCATGAAATTTTAATAATATCCTCTTTTTGATCTTTTTAATGTCTATAGAAAAAATTTGGTTCTGATCATTTTTCATTACTGATTTTTGGTAAGTTGTGTCTCCTTTCATTTCCTGTTGGTCAGTTCTGTAGAGTTTAATTTATTTAGTCCCTCCAAAGAACTTACTTTTGACTTTGACTTGGCATAGGCATGTGTGACTATTTAATTAGATTTCCTGTTATCTTCTTGGTCCTAATATGCTCCCATTAAAATTGTATTTCTTAAAAAAATAGCTACATCTTTCATCTGTTAAAAATAACTTCATTGGCTTCTTACCATCTATTATAGAATAGAGCCCAAATATATTTGAAGACTCTATGAGGCTGTGTTTATTTATTCTTTGGCCATCTCTGGGCTTTCTGGTCTCATCTCTAAACACTGGTTCTCTTGAACCTTATGTTCTATTGAGTTCCACCATTAAAAATCTCATCTTTTTGTATAATGAACTGCTCACAATTCTTGTACTTCCTCCTCCTCCTCCTCCTCCTCCTCCTCCTCCTCCTTTCCTCCTTCCTTCTTCTTCTTCTTCTTCTTTCTTTGCAATACTGGGGGGTAGAACCCAGATCCTTACAAATGCTAGGGAAGTGCTCTACCACTTACCTCCACCTCCATCCTCTTTCTTTATCGTTTGAGATAGGGGCTCGCTAAATTGCATAGGTTACCTCTGGTCTTGAACTCACCATCCTCTTGAGTAGCTGGGATTATAGGCATGTGCCACAGTGCCTGACTTCTAATTATTATTATTATGTCTCTTTTTTGACACCATTATTCTTCTTTCTGGAATCTGATCTTTTAATTAATGAGCCTGATGAGCTTCTTGGACCCTCACATTCATGGTTTACTCTCTTTTTGAAGTCATTTGAGACTAATTTTCCTCCTCAAAGAAAAATGAAATTTGCTTTCTTTTATACTGTGCAGCAACCTGTCTATGCCAATGGGCTGTGGGATAGCTGAGGGAAGGAATCTAGGTATGTGACAAATTGCATCACACCTTATAGAGATCAAAAATTAGTATTATTAATATATTTCAATGATTCTTATTTCTATTCTGTTGTTTTTCCTTGACCTTTTTAAGAGTGTATCTGAAAGATCAAACAGAAAGAATGTAAGAAGAATTTACAGAAATTTTAGGTTTTTATGCTAACATCACACCAATCTGAATTAGCAAGATCTATAGAAGAAAATAATTTCTATTTTGTTAATATCTACAAAATTCCCATGGTTATTCAACAGCATGACCTGGGCAGTCATATTTGGCTAAGGGCTTCCCAGAGGCAGGGCTTCTGAATCTACACAGCTGTATCTACTACACTGAATACTATTGCTTAATTACTCACTCAGCAAATTTCTTAAATCCTTACAACTGAAGATCCTACAATTACTGTTGTTTTCTTGAATGTGAGGGGGTGTACATGAACAGAAGTATACAGTGTGATAAATCCAGGCTGCGTCAGTCTTGCTAACCAGGAAGGAACATAGGTCACACTTAAATTATAATTCAAGGAGAATTTAATAGAGACTATTTACAAAGTTTGGATAAGGTGTAGGCTGACCACAAGAGACTGTATCATACCTTTGGAAGATAGAGTAGCAGTGTTCTGTTACCAACCTTGGAGATAAGTGATGAGAAAAGGGAATGATTACCAGAGGGACAGACAGAGGTGGCTATTTGGAGAGGGCAGTTGATAGGGACTAAGACATTTGGCCTAAGGACTGGATACAGCCATCCCAAGATAACTCTTCAGGGAAGCAGCTTGGGGAATGAACACTGGAAATATCACTCTCCCCCCTCTCTCCTACAGTCTTGTCATTATTCTTCCCTTTCTTTCCCCCTCTTTTCTCCAGATCTCCGCTAGTGTTCACTAATGGGCAAATTCAATTGGAGAATGTTGATATTGCCCAAACAGACCAGACTCCCAGGAAGGGAGCAGGGTCTGGGAGACCACAGAGGGAAGCATACATATTTCAATGAGAAAAGGCATCCCTCCACTTTCCAAAAGTGAAAGAATAATTTCACTTGATGGGATGATGATGGAGCCCAGAAGTCAGCAGCTTGACTAGACTGGGTCAGAGGTTAGGGAAGCTGTGTTCATCCTGAGGCAAAATAGAAAGTAGAAAGAATCCTGTGTTTTATGCCTTTTGGTTTTGTTTTCCCAGGTCTGACCTTATTTCCTCTGACTGTCCTTCAGTTACTCTCCTACGAAAATCAAAGGTTAGCATTGCTATTAACTTTGCCCCAGTTACACGTAGAAAACATTTCTAACCACAAGGAAATAATTACAAACAAAGCCCAGTTAATTATACAAGACATTCTTGGCTGCCCTAATTAAGGCACAGTTCAATACTACTAGTTGGGTATTTTTTTTTTTAATTGTGAATAGATTTAGTAGGAGCTCATCTGGTGAACAAATAATGAGATCAGTGTCTCAGAAAGAATCTGATTGAAAAATTATTCACCAATCATTTGTTTTCTGCTGCCTTACAGAACTCCTTCTCCCTATGGCATGGATGTACGAGAATGTGAATATACTCTGCAAAGGATGGAAAGCCCAAATTACAGGTAACGAGGGGATGTTTATTTCTTCAAGTGGGGAAGGTATGAGGAATGCACAATGATCCCATTGGGCCACCACATGTGTATTATATGATCTTCTGGTGCTGTTTGTGACTGGTTGCTTTCTCAGAAAAGTTTCTGTTTCACCAGCTCAGCTCCCATGCAGATATAAATGAGGCTATAAGCTGCAAAGTGGCTACCGAGACCTGGATTTTCTTTTTCTTTCCTTGTTTTTAAATTCATATACAATATTAGAAGAGCACAGAGCAGCCAAGCATTTAGTTTTATACACCTGCTTAGTAGCTCAGAGATCTAAGATATAATATTATAAAACTGGTGAGCTTTGGTGTCAGATAAAAGTAGATTAAAATTCTAGCAAATAATACCTTTTCTGTGTGACTTTCAGCAAGTAGCTTAACTTTACCGAGTCTCTGGTTTATTTCTGTGAGGAAGGAATCATATATCCCTCATGGTACATACACAAATCATATGGTTTATTTAATCTTATTTCTGTTTTGAGAATTAAATGAGACAACACATAAGGACACTCCCTTCCACTTTATCTGACACGTGGTAGATGCATAGTTACTACTGGTTTTATTCCTCTTTAGTTATTTCCACTCTAATCTCTTATCTTCCAAATGCCCTCCTTGTCTGTTCAGGATATCCTATAGATGATATTTTTTTAAATGGAGAGGAGAATGTTATTGGGATGAGATGTGTGTGAAAGGAATGATAATGAAAATTAAAATATTCTACACTTAGAACTTTCCTCAATTATATTCTATCACAAAGAAAATTTGGTTAATTTTAATTTTCTATTTTAAGCTGTTACCCATGTTCTGTACCCATGTAAACAAATGGGATCGTCATTATGCAGTGAGTATGGTTTATTAGCTAAATTTAGATAATCACTAATTAAAATTTTTAATGTGCAGATCCTATTCAGAGAAGATAAACAAAGACAAATGATTTTTTAGGGGGCATGTGTTCTGAGGATCAAACCCAGAGTGTACACACACACACACACACACACACGCACACTAAGCTTGATCCTCAGAACACCCTCCCTAAGGGGGTTTAACTCAGTTGGCAGAGTGCTAGCTACTCTGTGCTCTCTGAGGCCCTGAGTTTGATTCCCAGCACCAAAAAAAAAAAAAAAAGAAAGAAAGAAAGGAAGAAGGACCTGAAACAATTTTGAAATAATCAGCCATTGGAAAGTGTAGGAAGAGCAGAGAAGCACTGACATAGTACCCGGCATAGAACAATGTTGGGGAGGGTTTCGTTTATTGTACATAGAGTCCCTATGAATTGGACATACATTGATGGAACCTAACAACAGCAATAAATTATTTACTTTAAGGGAGGTGTTCTGACGATCAAGTACAGTGTGTATTTGTCTGTGTGTGTATGTATATGTGTGTGTTTATATATTCTTTATTTAAAAAGGCAAATTCATTCAATTTTTATCTTTTGCAGCAAGTATTTCTAGTATGATGTCTAATGAGTAGCACCCCAATCACTTTCCAATTCCTATCACTTTTATCTGTGACAATTTCTCATATCCAATTCCTTCCTTTTCATCTGTGTTACAGGCTTTAAAAATGGCAGAGTTGGTATTGTGACCATTCCCTTATGGATAAATGGAAGTGTGTTTGGAGGCAGAATGTCCTGTCATAATAGCTAATATCATGATGCCTTACTCCCTGTCAGGGGGTTTCCTTCATTGCTAGTAACAGCTCTATTTAGAAAGTACTATTACTGTTTCCCATGTTATAGATGAGAAGAAGTGAGTTTAGAGTGATTAGTGAACTTCTGCCAGATCTCATATCTCAGGATTGGTTAGAGCTGAGATTTGAACAAAGGTCTGTCTGATTCTAAATCTGTGTGACTAGCCCCTGTCTTCTGGAGCTGCTTAGGTAAGAAATGATGGGAGTATGGGTTAGGATATTGCTATTTAGGGTGGGGATGACAGAACAGCTTTAGAAAGTAAAGTTTACCAGCCTGGGTAATGTACTAAATATGGAAAGTGGGGAAGAAAGAGGAGTCTTGGGTCATTAACAGTGCTTTCTCCTGATAGAATGATGGTGCTCTTTTATGGAGATGGAGAATACAACAGGAGGCAAAGTAAGGTAGAAGGAAGAAAAATGCAGATTTTTGTGTTGCAAAAATTAAGTGTGAAATATCCCAGGAAGAGAAAGGCAGTAGGTATTTGAATATACTGGGCTAAAAGTGAGGCAAGATATACAAGTTGGAAGTCAACAATATGCCTTATAGGTACAGTGGGATTAGAAAGCGGAGAGCGGTACAGACTGTGGCCTAAATCACTGCAAAATGCCAACTTTAAAAGAGGTAAGTGGAGAAAAAGGGCTCAGGATAATAGGTAAGATCAAGAGGAAGATGGAATCACAGTGTTGTTGTTGTTGTTAGGTGCTGTCGGTCTAGTTGTGTCCAACTCATGGAGACTCTCATAGGGTTTGCAGCGGTTGATTGTTTTGGGAGAAGATTGCCATGTTTTCCCATTCTGGCAGCCCTGGGGATAAAACCTGGGTCCTCAGAGAGTGCAGAACAGTACTGTACCAAATGAGCTTAACTCCAGCCCTAGAAAATATCAAGGAAGACTTGATAAACGGTGCAAAATATAGCAGAGATTTAATAAGTGTATTAGTTAGGGTAACATAAGGTACTGTAATAAATACTCCAATTTTAGTAATGTAGCTCAGTAAATTATTGATCCTAATCATTCGAATTGGGTAATCCTGGTTATTAGGCAGCACTCCTCTCCTAACCTACCCATTATATGGCTTGCCATTCCTTAGCATCTAGGGGTTCTTAGCATCCATCTAGCAGGTGGATGAAGAGAAGATGATGCACACTTGTTTCTTAACCACCTTAACCCAGAAGTGTAACAAGTCACTTCCATTCAAATTCTTCAGAATATAACTAATAACATGGGTCCACCTAGCCGTAAAGCAGGCTGAGATACATAGGCCCTGTCCAGACAACCACTTCCCAGAAAGATCTCTAAACTCTGTGAGAAGGGTACATATCTTTGCTGGACAGTGATCTCTGCTAGGATAAGATTGAAATGGAATTGTCTGGAAATGTGGAGATTCTTTATGACCTCTGCCCAGTGTTGGTGCCTCTCCAAAGGTAAACTTATTCTTGAAATAATCCTTACCTGGCCCTAATTTCAGCCTGCCCATAAGAAGGCACAGTTCATTAATGTTGTGACAGAGCCAAAATGTTGCCCATAACTTAGGTGCCTATCTCGAACTCCAGCACCTGATTTGCTATTCACTGTTATGCTACCTGAGCATGACAGCCTTATATAATGTGAGGTAGAAAGAGATTTCTGGTTTTTTTTTTTTTTTGGGGGGGGGTTGCTTATTTAAATGAATTAGTGAAGTCATTAGCATTATATGTAATAGTGCCTTTTTAAGTGCTTCTGTTAATCTAGCCAGAAACACTGAGTAATCTTTTCATCAAAGAGCAGGGTAAACTCATCACTTTAAGAAATTCTATCCAGAAGACAGGAGTTGTGCTAATATCATTCGTGTCCCATAGGCCATTATTAGTGTTTTATGCTATTGGCATATTACTTGCATATATATACTATTGCTATTTTAATTTGTTGGTGTCCAACTCATAGTGACCCTACGTACAACATACAAAACACTATTGTCAGTGTTTCTCTGCTATTCATAGGGTTTTCAATGGCTGATTGTTTTGGGGGAGTGGGTAGCTGGGTCCTTCTCCCAAGCTTATAGCACCTGGTATTCCCAGGTAGTCTCCCATTCAAGTACTAACCAGGTCCAACCTTACTTAGCTTCTGAGATCTGACAGGATCAGATGCCACAGTGCAGACATTTTAATTTAGTAATATTCAACTTTCTATAATTCTTAATTGTACAATGCTATGTCATTGTTTCTTAAACTTCACATGGACCATAAATGCATGCATTACTGACAGTAAATATAGTAAAAGGAGGAAGAAAAAAATGAGTAAAACTTTTTTGTCAAATTCAAGAAGTATTTGTCAATAAACTGTATTAGTTATTGTGGTAGATAAAGCAGAAAACAATAGGATGGGGTTCATGGTCCAAAGGAATGAATACATTTTCAAGAAGAAAAGATATGGTCACCTAAAACAATGGGCTGTTGCCTACGATTGTGTACCCAAATGTGTAGTACAGATAAAAAATTCTACTAAGCACAAAGAAGGGAAAGACACTCTGAAATGGGGGAGCAGAGATGACTTGGAGATAATGGAAATAACATACATCTAGTGCCTACTTCGTGTCATAAATTGTTAGGCCTTTGCTTGTCAGTTCCTTAACAACCTTGAGTTGTAGATTTTGTTAGGTCCAATTTTGAAGGCTAAAGCTGAAATGATTAAGTATTGCATCTTCATTGAATGTCAGTGCCATCAAACCCAGGCCTCCTGGCAACCAGTTCAGAAGGGTTTTAGTCACACTTGGAGCTGATTTTATTCTTGAGGGGAACTTATCCTATCCATTTCCCACAGCTTCTTACATCCAACCAGGACGTTTGATCTTCTTCTTTAAACTACTAAGAACCTTGCAGACTTTATCTATTTGACATCTTCATTGGAGCACAGTAGGAATTGGCAATGCTGAGAATCACAATTTGGATACTTCTGGAAAAGGGGCATATATTACAGAGTTGCATGTTGAGTATTAGAGACTTCTCCATTCTGCTCTTTCCCAAATTTCCTGCATTGTGAGTTCTTTAAGATGATAAATCAGAATGGGCAGGATTTTCTTTGTCTCAGTCATTGTCCCTTCCAGGGAAGCCTGAAATCTAGACAGACTTAGTTTTCATACTTAATTACAGAGTTTCTCATATTTGCCTAGAGGGTAAGTGGGTCATGCACTCTGCTAAGTAGCAGTCTGTTGGAGAATAAAGACACATTGGGGCCATTAAAGTATGCTCACTAGGTTTCTGACACAGAAAAACAAATTATACAGCAGAAATTGTAAACATCAGGCTTGAAAAAAATATCTGCTTACCATTCAGAGCTGGTGGCTTTATCATATACTCTATCACAGTCCATGGGAAAGTTTCCCTGGGAATTAATTAGGCCTCTTAGCATAATATATTGTGACAATATTTCACAGTCATAAATAGTTGAGTTTGAAATGTTAAAGTGACAGAATAGATTTAAAACAATTAAGATAAGAGAGAGAGAAAGCTAATCAAACTTAAAATTGAGCTGGGAATTGTCATGTCTGAGATTTCTTTTGAATCTCTAAAAGAGTGACCAACACCAAATCCAAGGTATTTGTTGTTTGAATTGGCTATGGCATGTGTTTGTAGGTATATCTGAAGGTAGATCTCTTGAGATATGATTTTTAACACCTGCTTGGCAAGGTAGCATAAACAGACTCAAGACTTTGGGTAGAAACATATATAAATACATATAAAATTTGGCAAATACAGCAAAAAAAATCTTAAGTTGGAATTGTTCTTTTATAGTAAAGGATGATAAATAATTCACTTTCCCATTATTATTTTGGCAGAGTGTAGAAATATGAGTGCTGGGCTCACTCATAGTCAAGAAATTATTTTGAAAAATCCTCAAACCAACCAAGAGAATCTATTTCCCCAATGACCAGGACTATTAAATCCAACTAGGAACAGAATACTTATACCTGTGATTGGTTAATCTAGCCACTAATTCAAAAACTCCTAGGCTGCCACCAAATAGCATTAAAATTTTGATTATTTTGTGGCTTGTCCAAATGCTTAAACCCCGAAGCAATTGTTATAATTTACACAAAAAGAAAAAAAAAAAAAACCCAGGGAAAATAATATCCATCCTTTAACATTATCCACAAGGGTCTGGTTCTGATTGCACACATAAAATAAAATAAAAGTATCTAGCTCAGGTAATTAAAATGCTCTTGTTTTCTATTTTAAAATGTTTTCATTTGTAAGTGACTATAAAAGGAAGTAGGCGCTAGTGATTCCAAAAAGCATAGGAGCAATTGTCATGGTTTGCTTGGATAAGAGCTGTAGATTTAGTAATGATACTCCAATAACTCCCAAAACAAATCTTCTACAATGGTCATTTTCTAATTCATCTACTATCACATATTTAGAAAATATAACTAATAAAAATACAACAGTCCCAGCAGGTGAGATTTGCTTTTACATTGCTGGACAGGTAATATGGGTAAAATAAAACCACAGAACCTAGTAGAAATATTTGATGGGGAAATGTCTTGGAGGTAGTCATTTTGCAGATAAGAAAACTAGGGCCCAAATACACTAAATGCATTACTTTGCTGATTACAAGCAATACCAAAATCAGCACCAAGATTTTTTTACTTTCTATTTATCGCTCTTTTCCCTAGACAAGGGTGCTTGAGCATGCATAATTTCATGCCCTGATCTTGTTGGTTTTGACTTTAGGAGGCAATTCAAAGTTTCTACAAGGGAAAAAGGAAAAAAATTGGAGTTACGTAGGTTACTGTCTCAATAACTAGATTCTCCTCCTTGGACAAGGGACCATACTGTGAATCTTCTGTGTCTAGTTTCTCAACAAATTTGAAATCTTAAACTTTAACCCATGTTTTTATACCCATGAATAAATCAGTGAGTAAGATCACTGGGTACCTGGACCCCACAGAAATCTTTTTGCTGCAAACAGAATATTGCACTGTGCTCTCGCCTCCCTTGCTGTGTGTCCTCTGAAATCTCTGACCCTTGCCCTGTCTCCCTGATGCCTTGTTTTATCTGTTTTCAAGTGTCAGAACCTTATGTGCATCCCAGCATGAGAGTTTTCACAATCCATTTCTACCTCCATCAAATCCTGTTCAGCAAATCATTTATTTCCTGATGTGGCAACAAATTCTGTCACTGACCTATATTCAGTGCCACATTCTCATAATTAACAATGCCAACATTCACAGCTTGTAGGAACATCTGCCATGGAAGCAGCATTAAAAAGGTCAAGACTTGTTCTCGGGGGATTGATTTCTTTTACGTCTTTTATTTTTCTTTTTTAAAACAAGTTCACCCAAGGTTGTTTCTAAACAAGTACAAGGTTCCTGAAGGCAGTACTTACAAGTTTTGTTATGTTTAATGTCAATAAATGAATGAGATATCTACATGTCCTCTAAGAATTGTTTTTGAATAAATATTTGGGAAATATGAGTAATGAGATAACCGTATAGAATTCTGAGGGTTAAGGAATATCTGACATGTTTGAGTATGAGTTTCACTTTCCCTATCCCATCAGATTTTTTGCATCTGTTTTAAGAAGGTTCAGTGATGAGTGTGGACATCTATACAGAAGCAATACGAACTTCCAAGAATTTTTTATGGGTATAAAAGGTACACTTACGTTAACCTAATGTTAAAGAGCCTTCAAATTTCTTTAGAAAAAATTAGAAAGAGTTTCCAGGTTTTATCTTTAAAGAATATTAGAATTTTTTTTGTTTAAATAACAATAAGTATTTATGCAACTGTCAATTATTTGACAAAATCTAGTCATATATCTCACACCTGCCTCTGACTTTGAAATATATCAATTTAGGAAAATTTTATTTTTTTAAAGCAAATTACCCAACATATTGTGACAGAACACATCATCTGAGATCAGCCAGAACTTCAACTTTTAAATATAAAATTAAAGAAATTATTATTTAAAACTAATCAACCAAGATTTTATCGGTTTTATATTTCTTGAACTAAGATATTGAGTATTCTGTTTCTAATTATGAAGACACACAAAAAAAGATGCTATGTAATTTAAATTTTACCATATATTTGTTGGCACACAGTAGTGGGGGAAAAATGTGGTAGTCCACTCCTGAAAAAGCAATGCCTAAGCAATCAGCCATTGAAAACCCTATAAGGATTGCTATGAATAGGACCTGACTTGACAGCACCTAACAATGACAACAACAACAACAACAGTGATGATCCTAATGAAACAGTCTAAGATTTTAATTTATAGTTGTGTTGTTGTTAGATGGCATCGAATCGTATCCAACTCATAGCGACCTTTATAGGGTTTTCAATGGCTGATTGTTTGGGGATTGCTTTGGGAGTGGGTTGCTACATCCTTGTCCCATTTTTGCAGTGCTGGGAATCGAACCCAGGACCACAGATACTGTAGAACAGCACCCTACCAGCTAAGCTAAATCTCAGCCCTTCATTTATGGCAAAGATCTGGAGATGTGCAGAAACCAATGCTAGTGAAAGGAAAAGATGAGAGTGGAGAGATTTTCGCATATTATTAACAATACATTAAGCATACTTAATTGGCCAAAGGCAGTGACATTTGTACTTTGGAGAATGCAGGGTGAAAAAAGGCATTACCCTTTCACTTATATCCATTTGCGTTCAGGGATTTGCATAGTACTGAGGAGCTTTTTAAGGAGGAGAGAACCCAATGGAGACAGTGCTATTTTTTTCCCTTTAGCTATACAATATAGGTCTACATTAGTTTGTTTTCTGTTACTATCATGGAATATCTGGGATTGCATATTTTATAAAGAAAAGAGGTTTATTTAGCTCACAGTTCTATATATTCATGATTCTTGGGTATAGCACCAATATTGACTCAGCTTTGGTGAAGAACTTCTGATCAAATCACAGCATGGCAGATAACAACATCACAGAAGCACATAGAAGACAGGGCGATCACATAGTGAGACAGGAAGTCAGGGAGAGACTGTGGAGGGGCCAGGCTTGCTCTTTTATAAAACACTTCTCATGGAAACTAACAAAATTCCCACAACAACTGTGTCATTGCCTTCTGAGGGCAGCAACTTCCCAGTAGGTCCTACCTCTTAAAAGTTCCACACCACCTCCCCAAACCACCGTGCTAAGGACTAAGCTCCCAACACAAGAATCCTTGGGGCACACACTCAAGTCATATCCAAACCCCAGTGAGGCCTTTGGAAGGGAGTGTGACTGCAACCCTTTACTAGTCATATTGTGCCATGAATTGAACTATAAATGCTTTGTTTCTAAAGAATAATAGTAGCTAAATTGTGTAGAAAACCCCTTTTCAGAATGATTCTGAGCAAGGCAACATGAGCACTCATGTGTAGAGAAAAGGTTCAAAATCTTGGTCAGTTGACTGAGGTCACAGAGCAATCGTGACCAAAAAAAAAAAAAAGCAGCCAAAGCAGACTTTCCATTAGGTCCATTTGTGCACACTGCAAGTTTCATCCCAGCTTTCAGAGATACTGATGATTCATCTGCATTGGCATGGAGTTAGCAGGGCTTGAGATAATAGTCCCTGGCCAGGAGGCTTCAGAATTATAATTTTGGTATTAAATAAAATGTAGCCTTATTTTGTAGTGATAATATAAAATATATGCTGTGAGACTGTTAGTAACTGGGCTGCACAGCAGGAGTTGAGAGGAGGACAGGAGTGTGAACTTCATCTCTGTTTAAAGCCACTTTCCCATTGCTTGCAGTACTGCCCAAGCTCTGCCTCCAGTCCATAGAAAACCTGTCTTCCACAAAGCCCATCTCTTGTGCCAAAATGTTGGAGACCAAACATGGCCATGCACAATTCTCCAGTTGTACTTCCCCTGCCACTGTGACTAAGGCAGCCATATGTTGTTATACAAGATGCAATTAAGAGATGAGCTTCCTTCAATCTGAGGCCTCAGGAGACCATGTAGAATATAGACTCCTGCTGTCCTGAAAGGTACGTGTAGTGGTGAGAAATAATAAACCAATGTGATTTCCAAACTAGTTTATTATTACAAACTAGGTATGGTGGCTCATGTCTGTAACCCCAGCAATTCAGGTGGCTGAAACAAGCGGATGGCAGGTTTGAGGTCAGAGGCAGCCTGCATAACTTTTTTTTTCTTTTTAATTTAATTTAATTTAATTTAATTTTTTATTTTTATTTATTTTTTAATTGGAAATTTTTAATGTACACCTTAATGTGATTCATTCTGACATGGTTTTCATTGTGACATTTCCATATATGCATTTTGATGTACATTATTCATATAGGTTCCCCCTTACCCTCTTGTATGCTTCCCCCCCACCCTCCCCATCTAATTCTTCTCTATCATTTACTTGGTAATATTTTTCTATATGTCCTTGGGTTCCAGTTCTGTTTAAGATAGAAACTTTTCCTGTAGTGAACTTTGTTTTTACCTTGTCAGAACAATTGCATGCATTTTCTAGACCATTTATATTGACACCATTCTTAGCTTTTTTTTTTTCCTTTTATTTTGATCCGACCTTTGAATAGGATTTTTCCTTCTTATAATT